>PVHP010049232.1:0-12422 GCA_004024765.1 Zapus hudsonius
GGCCACCACCTGGTGCAGCCCACGCTCCAGCAGACACAGTACTCCTGGGAGCGCCAGGCGGCCTTCCGCTATGGACACCCTCTGCCCAAGTACCTGCTCTTCAGCAGCTCCAAAGAGAACCGCTGGGGCCACAAGCGCAGCTACCGCCTGCAGATACACTCCATGGTCCAGGAGCAGGTGCTGGCCCCTGGCTGGCAGGAGGAGCGGGCTGTCACCTGGGCCAGGTGAGGAGAGGCGGGGAGTCTGGGAAGGAGAGCCATGGGCTTGTGCTTGTGCTTATCTGTGCTTCTGTCCCCAAGGTTCTGTCTGTGTGTGCATCAGGGTGTGTGCATTGTAGCTCACTAGGGGAGGCTGTGGAGGACACTGGCAGGGCCCCTGGCCCCAAGTTGGTGGTGGGCAGGCTTGCAGACTTGCAGGAGATAATGGCTCATTTGGGGGAAGCAGGAATTTCCCCATCCTTTGCTCTGAGCATGTTCCTTGAGAAGGGCTGAGCGGCAACTCCAATGCCAAGAGCTACCTGGCTTCTTCTTGGTCTGGCAGGTACCCCCTGGCAGTGACCAAACACCGAGGGTCTGAGAGTCGCAGCAGCAGCATCTACAACCAGAACGACCCCTGGGACCCTCCTGTGGTCTTCGAGGAGTTTCTTCAGAACAATGAGAGCATTAAAGACGAGGTACTAGCCCAGTCCCCCTGCCCATCTCGATCTTGTCACTAGTCTCCCTCAACCTGTCTCTGGTCCCAGGTGTGTGACTTGCTGGGTGAAGGGCAAGCTCAGGTATTATGGCTGATCTTCTCACCTCTTTAAAATGGGGTTGAGGCCTCTCAGGAAGTCTGCAGGCCCATCTGAAAATTCCCCAAGTCCCACTGGCCTCAGCTGGCCGATACTCAGAACAGCCCTGACACTGAAGCCTGTGTTTCTCTTATAGGATTTGGTGGCCTGGGTGACAGTGGGCTTCCATCACATCCCACACTCCGAGGATGTCCCCAACATGGCCACACCTGGGAACTCTGTAGGCTTCGTGCTCCAGCCCTTCAACTTCTTCCCAGAGGACCCGTCCCTAGCTTCTAAAGACACCATAATCGTGTGGCCCCAAGACAAGAACCATAACTACATCCAGAGATGGATCCCTGAGGACAGGGACTGTGTGATGCCTCCTCCTTTCAGCTATAATGGGACCTACAGCCCTGTGTGAGGGGCCCAGCCCCAGCTCCTGTGAAACAGCCCCAGAGGCCAACAGAGTATACAATAAACCCCTCAGCTCCCATCTCTGAGTGCTCTTTCTTAAAGTAGAGTAAGAACATGGCACCACATACAAGACTTCTATGACCAAGACAAAGGAAGCCTACTGAGAAATTCATTCCATCTCTCTGTTAGGTAGGTTATTAACTACCTGAGGCTTTGGGCCTCCTCTCAGTAAGGCTAAAGGAGGATTCTCCTACCTCAATGATAGATATGAATGAGGAGTTTGCTAAGGGAAAAGCCCAATAAAATATCAGCACCTTCACCCTTTGCTCCACGAGTCCAGTGTCTAGGGCTTTTCTCCCAAGATCTCTCTATATCTACACAGGAAAAGCATAGCTGAATCATTGCAGTATTGTTGATTCAACAACCAACCTTCCATCGGTGAGGAAGAAGTTTAGCAAATGAGGGCACAGCCTGTGGACTAGTTGGGGAAACTCTCAATGATACATTAAGTCTGAGAAGAAAATAGACATTGGATAATATGTATGATATGCTACTTTTTGTCATAAAAAAGGCCATATGCCCATCTTTCCAGGTAGAAGGCATGTAAGTGGCCTTGGGAAGCTGGAAAGAACAGAACATGGATTTTCCCTCCGGCCTCCATTACCAGTGCTGCTCCAGAGCTGAGGGGAATACTGACCTGAGGTGTGTGGTCATCATTCACAGCTACCTGAGGAATTAGGGAGACATGTGTCATGTCCTACCTGGGGCCTGTTTCAGAGGACAATGGCAAACAGATGGGGAGCCCCACAGTCCCTCCCAACATGATGTCTCCTACACTGCCCAGAGCTGTCACCCATAGCAAGTTCCAGAACCAAGGCCACAGACCAGAGGCCAAGATCAGGCAAGACAGTCCTGAAAGCTGAGGGACAGCCAAGCCCAGTGGTTCATTAGAACCAATTCCAAGGTGCTCTTCCTCCATGAAGACAGAAATGAAGGCTGTCAATGGCTTAGATAAACATTTTTAAAACTACTTTTATTTATTTGAAGGCAGAGAGATAGAAGAGAGAGAGAGAGAGAGAGAGAGAGATAGCATGCCAGGGCCTCCAATAGCTGCAAACAAACTCCAGATGCATGCACCACTTTGTGCATCTGTGGGTACTGGAGAATCAAACTCGGGTCATTAGGCTTTGCAGGCAAGCACCTTAACTGCTGAGCCCCTTAGATAAACATTTTAAGGGAGCTCAGAAAAGAGATGAGTGAGGGCTGGAAACATGGCTCAGTGGTTAAGGCACTTGCCTCCAGTGCCTAAGACCCCGGGTTCAATTCCCCAGGACCCACAAGACAGTGACCCTGGTGTTCTCTCTCTCTCTCTCTCTCTCTCTCTCTCTCTCTCTCTCTCTCTCTCTCTCTTTCTCTCTCTCTCTCTCTCTCTCTCTGCTTGAAAATTAATAAATAAAATATTTTTTTAAAAAAGAGATGAGTGAACCAATGGTTCCTTGGACATGCTAAGCCACTGTGTGTGTGTGTGTGTGTGTGTGTGTGTGTGTGTTGTATGTGTGTTGCCAAACCAACCATGCTAAGGATAGCTTGACAACTGAATGGTGCCACTTACTTCACCTACCTCCCTTCTCTTCCCCACCATCTCCTCGTGCTGTGCACTGAGTGGGGCTCAGGATACTTGTTGAGTGGCCCAAATTCTAGTTCCAGACTACAGGCTCTCCCCCTCATGTCCTTCCTACTTCCTCTACACTATTGAGTTCTCGTTCCTTACTCCAAACAATGACTTTGGCTTTTCTTGGCTACCACATGGGAGACAAATGCTTCAAACCACCTACTCCCAGGGGAATGACTCACTGAGAAAGAAGCTCAAAAGCCCCAGGGACTCCATCACAATGGTCTTCACAGGCCTCCATCTTCCAACCTCCTTCCCAGTATCCCCTGGCTTTTTCTTTGCTACATTATTCTCATTGTCCCTCCTTCCTGTAAGCATCACACCAACCCTCAGGTGTGCCTGAGCAAGGACACCAGAAAGAAAAGGGCAAAGCCCCTCTCCTCAAGATAGTCATGGTCCCATGGTAAGAGAGGCCTCGGGGACAACATGGTGAAGACTGAAGGGTGCAGAGGTGGACTTCCTCAGGCAGGCATCTTCTGGGTAGGGGGTGGGCTGCTTGTTTTAATAAAAGCTGGCATGAGGACTGGAGTTTGCCTCCCTAGAGCCCAAATAAGATGCTGGGTGTGGTGGCATGTACCTACATTCCCAGCACTGGGGAGGCAGAGGCAATCAGATGCCCAGGGCTTGCTAGCTAGCCAGTCTCGCCAGTGTGGTGAGTTCTAGGTTCAATGAGAGACTCTGTCTCAAAAATATTAAGTAGAGAGCAACTGAGGACATCACCTGACATCAGCCTCACACACTGTGTATGCATCACCTCCCACCCACACACATGCACACGCATGTAAACACATGGAAGTCTGGTTTGACCAGACAAGTGCGAATGGCCCCACTCAGTCAGACATAGCTTGGCCTTTGTGAACTTATTCAGCTGTTGTTCTCTGTGCAACCCTGACCTTTTCAAGTACACAGCAAGCCTGGGCCTGCAAGACCAGCTCGAGTACCTCCATGTGCACTTGGGAAGGACATGGTCCCTGGTACCCACCCCTCCCTCCTCACGGGGGAGAACTGAGAACAGCAGCTGTTCCCAGACAAGCCCCCAACCACAACCCAAGAGCAGGAGACCCCAGAAGCCAGACACTGGAGAATCTTCCTCATGGCACCATGCCAGCTGATCCTTGCTCAGCCCACTCACCCATCACCATCTCAGCAACCCTACGTCTGACTAAAGAGGTGCCACTTCCAAAAACATGTGTTTTATCCTTTATGAACCAGAACAGTTTGGCAAGGGAACCTGTCGGGCCCTGCTTGTTGGTACTGCCAAATGAGGGCACAGAGGATAAAGGGTTAACGATGTTTGAACAGGTCGGAAACCCCGGTGGTAATCCTGGTAGGTGTTTCGCCAGCTCCATCGTCGACCCTGACTCCCAACCCCCATGGGCAAGCCACAGGAACCCAGCGTTCCCTTCTCAGCATGACTGGCAATGGGTGTCAGACCCAAGTAACAAATTTCCCTGTACCCATCCCCATGGACCGTGGCTAGAATCACATATTTCCCGCCACTCAAGCCCCCAATTATACAAATTAGATATTCACAGGTTGTCTGCACTCACCTATCCACTTGCAGACCGCTAACTCACCACCCTGATTAACCAATCCCCTTATTCTCCCCTATTCCTCATCCCCCCCCCCTGGCTTCCTTTCCCTATAAATGTAAGCTCTCCCAATTGAATAAAGAACCATGTGGATACACTATACACATCTGCTCAAGACTGTGTACTCCGCCGACCACACCTTGCGATGGCCCCCAGCTCTGTGGAATCGCCCTGAGACAGCGAAGCATCCAATGGCTGCTGCTTCTCACCGCTTTCCCTCTGTGGCAGCTGACGGCGCCCCCAGAGGTGGGACGACAGATACCCAGCACCCATGGCTCGCTGACCTAATCAAAAATCAATAAAGCTGTTAAACTTTTTAAAGTAATAATATTTTGATATTTGCTCTTGAGTAATAAAAGCAGATCACAACATAATAGGCATCTGATTCCCATTTCTGTAAACAAAAGGATTGATATTTGCATGAGTCTTAATGTTTTATGATCATTTACTCATGTAATGCCTTTGTCATCTTGAATTATCAAAACATGGTGATTCTAACATGACAAAATAGAATTTGGAGCAAGGAAATATTCAAGGGGCAAGGAAATACGTTATATAGATGAAAAGAGATCTAAGAGACATCATCAAGCAATATAGTATATAAATCTTATTATTACCCCAATTTAAGCAAAGAGGATATATTTATGAGATAAATATAAATTGTAAAAACTGGTCGTTTGATAATTATTAAGGAATTATTGTTGATTTTTGGTCATGAATTCTCATCTTTCATAGATACTAATTGATTTACTGTTAATAAAATGTCATTTACTTCAAAATCAATGTGTGGAAGAGTTGATGAAATATCAGTGGAATAGAATGGCCAAGAGTTGTCAAAGCTGGATCAAAAATCTAGGGGGATTTTATATCCTTCCCTCTGCTTCCATGTTACTTGAAAGAGACATGATATAGCTTTATAAAAGAATGATAGATCAAGATACAACATATATGGCCGGGCGTGATGGTGCACGCCTTTAGTCCCAGCATTCGGGAGGCAGAAGTAGGAGGGTCTCCATGAGTTCAAGGCCACCTGAGACTACATAGTTAATTCCAGGTCAGCCTGAGCTAGAGTGAGACCCTACCTCAAAAAAACAAACAAAAAAACAGATACAACATATATGTAGCTGAAAACATAATCTCAATTACAAAAGAAGCAATAGACTGACTATTGTTGCTTTTGGCATGTAAGTCTCAGAAACTGATAGGTCATATATACAAAAACATAAGCAAAGATATGGGTTATCTGAATAATACCTTTAATAAACTCAAATTTACATATCAACCTTCATACTTAGCAAATAAAGGATGCATACACATAGTGTACAAGTTCATAAAACTGACCAAATAATGGTTATAAAGGAAGCCTCAAACCCTAAAGAAATGGTGACATAATGCAAGATGGTAAAAGCTCTGAAGAGCTTAGGGAGATGGCTCAGTGCTTTAAAGGCACTTGCTTGCAAAGTTTGCCAGGTTCCATTTCCCAGTACCCACATACAGCCAAGTGCACAAAGTGACAATTACGTCTGGAGTTCCTTCACAGTGGCAGGAGGCTCTGACACACCCATGTTAACAAACATCATGTTGGTGACTCACACAGACACCAACAGAGCAATGGAAGACAAGACTCAGAAATAAGGGAACAACTGGGGGAAATGGTCCCTACAATAGATTATATTGGGGAAGCACCCACAATATGGGAAAAAAAATAAAACACAATAGACAATGGACCCCAGATAGAATGAAGACCAAATGTGATAAGTCAAACTACAGCTCTAGGAAAACGTTTTTATGATATAACAATGGAAGTTTTCCTAAACAAAAACTAAAAAGCATAAGCCCCAACGTGAATTACGTATGTGGATTTGACTACAAACTTCAATTCTACAAAGACAAAGTTCTAAACAAGTGGACAGGAAGATGGTACTTTCAATGTCTCCAGTTAACAAAGGATTGGTAATTATAATAGACAAGGAATGTCTGCAAAACTGTAAGAAAAGGCCAGGAACCCACTGTAGAAATGCCAAGGTAAAGAAGCAAACAGTCCTTGGAGAAACCCAAAGTGACAGCAAATACATCAACACAGACCCAAGGTCAGACAAGTAGAAAACATGGGGCTGACATGGCTATCTGCAGGGGCTGATGAAGACCTTCTGGAACCTTCTGTATGTACTGATGCAGACCTTCTGGAACATAATCTGAATGTACTTTATGGACCTGAACATACAGACATCCCATAAAACTCAGACAGCACACTCCAGGGAATGGATAGATGACAGGAAGAAATTCCCACCCAGGACTATTAGGAGACGAGAACAAGGCTGTTTGTCACAGCGTGCGTCATGAGTGGGAGTTGGAGGCAAGCTCAGTTTCATCCTCGGGGATGGATGAGTCAAATGTACTGATGGCGTACCGTGAGGTACCAAGAAGCACGCTGTACCCAGTGGGTTCTCCGAGAAGCAGACGCTGAGTGATGAGAAGGAGGTGGTTTGCTGGGAGCTAAGACCTAGAACAGGAAAGAGAAAGAAACAAGGTTGGTTCTGGGGAGCCAGCCGACCTGACTAGACCTCCCAAGTCTCTACCAGCCTCCAGGGGAACTTGGGGGCAGAGATGGTTTGATGGAGAGGCTGCAGAGGCTGGTGATCTATTCATTCATAGATGGGGAGACCCAGAGGACAGCATGACCTTAATCAGAAGCTGACAGTGAAAACCACTGACTGCACACACACACACACACACACACACACACACACACACACACACACACTATTGGGGAAATGCAAATTAAAGTTACAATGAGATTTCACTGCAAACCAATTATAAGACTTAACTTTTAAGCAGTGATAGTATCAACTGCTGAGGAGGATGCAGAAGCTGGATCTCTCTACCCTGCTGGCAGTTGCATATAAATCTAAACCATTCACTTATCATCTGGCCCCACAATCACACTGTGAGCATTGATGCCAGTGAAATGAAAATTTATGTTCATCCAAAAACATGTACACGTCGGCTGTGGAGGTGCACGCCTTTAATCCCAGCACTCAGGAGGCAGAGGTAGGAGGATGGCTGGGAGTTCAAGGCCAGCCCGGGACTACAGAGTGAATTCCAGGCCAGCCTGGGCTAGAGTGCGACCCGACCTCAAAAACAATTTCTTTTAAATGTCTGTATACTAGGGTTCAGAGCAGCTTTGCTCATAATAGCAGATGAGAAACAACACAGCTATCCCTCCATGAACACATGCTGAACAAATCCCAGGGCAATGCACCCCCTCGGGGCAATAAGTGACCAGTGACCTACTGATGCAGGCAGCGCCTGGGTGGACGTCAGCACAGATGCTCGGTGGTCAGAGAGCAAGTGAGTTACGCCGCCCAGTACATCCCAGTATGCTGTGGTGCAGACAGCTTTCTCACTGGGAGGGAACTGGAGAGATGGGGAGCTTAGTGGATTCCAGGAGATGGACGGGACTGGCTGTGAATAAAGAGACAGGAGGGGGTCCTGTGGTGATGGGGCTGATCCGTAGCTTAGCTGGAGCAGTGGTTAAACAAGTCTATGGGACTGGTTAATGACCTAGAATTGGAGGCGTGGTTAAGTGGTGAAGCTGCGTGGCTTCTGTAGTCTGTTTGGATGCTGTAGTCCAGCTACAACCTACCTATTTGAGCTGTTATGACAAAGATACCATAGGCTAAGTGTGATGGCTAACATCGGTTATCAACTTGATAGTATTTGGGATCAATTAAGAGACATGCCTCTGGGGGGGTCTGTGAGGACATTTACAGACAGGATTAGCTGAGGGGAGAAGACCCTCCTGTAGAGTGGGTGGCACTTTCCAGCAGGTGGTCCAGACATAAGAAAGCCAAGGAAAAAGCAATATCGCCTGCCTACACACCTGCCTGCATCTACCCCATTGTTGCTGCTTCTGCGACTCTCCTTGGCTGACATCAGACTCCAGCTTCTTCAGGCCTCCAACGTGGACTCAAGGCCAGTGACTCTCTAGGAATCTTGCAGGCTTTCAGGACCCCATGAGGACTGCGGAAGCACCCCGCTTTATGTACCAAGCAGCTACCAGATTCTCAGCCTCTAGCCACTGTCTACCACCCAGCCTCTGTTGTGTAAGCCCATGGATGAGTCCCCTTGGGTGAGATATATGCATTCTGTCAGCTCTGTTCCCTAGAGAACCTGACCAAACACGCTCTTTGGGTGACTCTTAAATTACCGAAATGGGTTTCTCACAAGTATGGAGGCCAGGAGTCAGAGACCAGGAACTAGCAGTCTGCATTCGGGATGGCCTGGTTCAGGCTCACTGTCTTCTGGCTGTGACTCTGGGTCTCTTTCCTTTGTGTGTCTGGGGAGGGGAGGTGCCCCAGACATGTCCCCCTGTGATGATGGCCTTTGGAGCTGGAGCGGAATAGCCAGTAAGTCGCTGGATGGCTCTTCTGCCCTGTCTGTGCTGAACCAAGACTCCTCTTAGGGACTCCAGGGCCTGCAGCTATCCGAAGACTCTCAGCTCTCAGCTCCCCTGAGGGTTCATGGTCACAGCCTGCCATTTTGCTTGAGAACTGGAGATTTGAACTTGGGCAGCCTCAGGCCACCTCAGGCCCTCACACTTGTGCCAGAAGCACACTTAACCACTGAGCCATCTCTCTTACAAGGACATTAATCACATGCATAAAGACTCCCTCATTACCTAGCCACCTCCCAAAGCCACACCTCCTCATGCCAACACTTGAGTGGTAAAGTTTAGGGGAACACAAATGTTTCCCCATTCCAAAATGTCACTGTTGGAAAAGTGGGGCACAGGGCACAAACGGCTGGGTATTCCTTTTGCTACTGGGATTTTACTGTTTCAGTGCTAAACATCTTTAATGTATAGGCAAGTTCTCAAGCAAAGAAGCTAGTCACGTTTGCAGATATGCGATACCTTTTCCTGTAAACTGTTTCCAGGGGACATAACAAATAATTATTGTGACAGTCAAATTGCACCAACTCTCCATCTCCCTCATTCAAGAGTCTGATCCTAACAAAACAACATCTTGCCAGGTGTGGTATCTCACACTTGTAACCCCAGCACCTGCCAGGCAGAGGCAAAATGACAGCCTGAAGTGCAGAAGGAGTTCCTTCCAGCCAAGCAGGGCTACACAGCAAACACCTGTCAAAAAATTAAATCAATAAAAGCATACGTGTAGCCCAGAAATTTCTATTTTGCTCAAAATTTTTAAAAATGAAGACTGTGGACAGAAATAAGATAAATACAGAATGGTTTTAAAATATGAAGCATTATATCGATCTACAAATGAATACCTTTTAAATTGAAACACATTAATCTATAGACACATGCCAGATAAATATGAGCTGTGTTCACACGCTGTATGAATGAATGGATTCAAGGTGTATGTCACACCGCCACCCCATCCAGGCCCTCCCAACGAGCATCACTACCAGCTGGACACTAGGTGGCGCTCCTGTGCCCCATGTCAATGGCTCTCCGAGAAGCCCCAAACTGAAGATCCAGGCAGGTGCACTGGGAAGGCCAAGGAAGGTGTGGGGATCTACTTCTGCATCCTGTCCAAAAAACTACCTTCACGTTCTCAGATCTCGTGGGCTCCAGGTTCAGTTGTGAATCATAAGGGCAACCAAGGGCCTTGCAGAAACAGGCAGACATGTGTCTTACCAGAAAAGAAAGAAGCGCCCGGTTTGTTACATTCCGGAGTTTTTTAAATTCTGTAGACTAAGTTCCCTCGTGACTTTGGTTGACATAAGAATCGTGTCTGTCTAGCGTAAGCAGAGAGGAGGATGAATTCTAACAAGGCAGGCTGGAGGGAAGTGTGGCTTACAGACGCAGGAGGTATGCCCCAGGCATCCAGGCCAGGCTCTTCTCTGGAGTCCTGTCACTGAGACAAGAGACCAGCCTTGTCACTGGACAGGGGCTGGATTAGATTGATCCCCTGCCTGGCTATCACCAGCCACTCAGCTAGTTTCCAATTTCTGTCCAGAAGTAGTTTCCAGCTGTCAAGTTCATGGATACTTCAGGTCCTGCCTAGTAAGCTCTAGGTCCCCAGGTGGGCCTTCAAGTTTCCATAAGGAATAGACAGGCAGCCAGATTATAGGCTCGCCCTATTCCACCTCTGCTGGACAGGCTCATGCAAGCTCAAGGTCATTTCCTGGAGGCTCCTCCCTGGGCTGGGAAGAGAGAGAAGAGCTGGGGCACCTGCCCCATCTCCACCGTAGTTAACCCCTTGCTTCCCTTGCTTCAGTGAACTCTCCTCATGTTTCAAGAGGCTGGAGATGGGTGGAGATCCCTGGGCAGCTGGGTCTCCTTCTAGCACACCTGAGGCACACCTGAGGTCTGAAGCAGCTCCCTCATGTACTGTTTAAAACACAGGGTATACAGACAGCTTCTTCTCACCCTATTAGTGAGGGAGGCACTCCTGGCCCTAAATAGTATGAAATAGCCAAACACAGCAAGTGCCAAACAGATGTGACTGATGGCAGCTTATTAGTCACATAGACTGTCATGGTTTGATCCAGGTGTCCCCCACAAACAAATGAATGTGTTCTGATAGATCGATCCTCAGCTGATGGCAATTCGGGAATTAGAATCTCACTAGAGCTGTGTTGTTGGGGGTGGGCTTATGGGGTTATAAGCCAGCTTCCCCTTGCCAGTGTTTGGCACACCTTCCTGCCGCTGTTTGCAGTGCTGTGGCAGAGGTGATGTCCAGCCCCTCTGCTCATGCCATCGTTTTCCCTGCCAGAATGGAGTCTCCCCTCGAGTCCGTAAGCCAAATAAACCCATTCCTCCACAAGCCACTTTTGCTCGGGTTCTTTCTGCGCAGCAACTAGAAAGCTGACCGCAACATAGACCATGGGGGTGGGGTTCACAGGGCCGCAGGGCTGTGGGTAACAGGCTATGTAGTGACAACAGAATAGGGGGGGTTCCCCCTGGCTCCCAGAGGAGGGCTTATAATGATTTCGCACATAGACAGATGAGTACAACTGAGGACCAGATGGAGAACAGTCACTGAGGCTGGAACTAGGTGGGTGGATGCCCTCCTCTGCTGGGGGGGAGGCACTTCTGGAGAGAGCTTGGAAACTCACCTCGGGGCTCTGGGGTCCTGCAGTGCTCCAAGATGTCATGACACTGTGTGGAGTCCAGGCCCTAAGATACATCAAGCGACGTGTATTGGATGCTCCCAGCTTTGGGCTTCAGAAAAAAAATCCTTACACTGACAAAACTCGATTCAACCATGGGCTGCCTCTTTCTCGTTCTTCTTTTTAATGAGCCACCCTCGCTGCGAGAATTCAGAGCTCTGTTTGGACTTGGGTCGGTCAAGTGTGAATCTGCTCAATTACTTCTTGGCTAGCAATCGCTCCTGCTGTGGCCCGGCCGGCCAGACGGGGCCTCCTGTCGGGCCACCCACACTTGGAGGAGCTCCCCTCCCCTTCTCTTCCCTTCCCTTCTCTTCCTCCTTTCTTCCTCCCTTCCTCTCTTTCTTTCTTTTGTTCTTTCTCTTTTTCTTCCCTTCCTTCCTTCTTTCCCTCCATCAAAAAAAGGCACAGAGAGAGAAAAGCACAAAAGGTTCTATAAAAATGTAGGCCACTAGATGTGATTGCACAAACCTATAATGCCAGACCTCGGGAGGTCAAAGCTGGAACATCACAAGTTCGAGGCCAACCTGAGCTACTTACTAAGACCCTGTCTTATAAATAAATAAATGGGCCAGGCATGGTGGTGCACACCTTTAGTCCCAGCACTCGGGAGGCAGAGGTAGGAGGATCACCATGAGTTCAAGGCCACCCTGAGACTACATAGTGAATTCCAGGTCAGCCTGGGCTAGAGTGAGACCCTACCTCGAAAAACCAAAAATAAATAAATAAATAAATAAATAAATAAATAAATAAATAAATAAATGGGAAAGAAAGAAAGATAGATAGATGGATAGATGGATAGAGGCAGAGATCAGAGCAAGGGTGCCATGGC
>PVHP010049233.1:0-12233 GCA_004024765.1 Zapus hudsonius
AAGAAGAAGAAGAAGAAGAAGAAGACGACAGTGTTTGTAGGGCTGATCTGCTCCATGGACAGGAGCACTCGCTGAGCAAGCAGGAGGACCTGAATCCTCAGAGCCCACATAAAATCTAGGCTTGGTGGCACATGCCTGTAACTCCAGAGCTAGAGAGGCTGAGACAGGAGGACACCTGTGACTAGCCGGCCCGTTTGGTGAGCTCCAAGTTCAGTGAGAGACTCTCAAAAAGCAATGTGGAAGTCCAATGTGGTGGCATATACCCTTAAATCCCAGCACTCTGGGAGGTCAGCCTGGACTACAGAGTGAGTTCCAGGTCAGTCTGGGCTAGAGTGAGACACTGCCTGGAAAAAAAAAAAGTAAGGTGGAGAGCAACTGAGGAAGGCACCTGACACTGACCTCTGACCTTCACACAGAGTGCACACCCATGAACACACACACCATGCACAAGTGCAAAAAAGCTGGGCTATGCTGAGTTAGTATCCCTGAAAGCTCAAGTAATTGTGTTCAGTGTGTCTGCAGTGGTATTCCCATGAGCAGGGCTGGGCAGAGGCAGAGGGCAGGGTGAAGAGCATGGCAGGGCTGTGCCCACAGCTGCAGGACAGGGCAGGACTCTGGAGCTCTGAGGGAGGCAGCGTGCTCTGCGCTCTGACACTTTCCAGCCAGGTCGGAAACAACTGGGGATTAGTGCTAATTCTCTCCCCAAAGGCCACCGAGGAGGTTAAGTGCCTGCTGAGAGCCTCTGCAGCTGCCCAATTATGCCCAGGGAAAGGAGGTGCGCCAAAGAGGATTCTGGGAGACAGGAAGAGGCGCTGGGCTCCCTACCTGTTCCCCCTCACAGGCAGTTTTCTCTGGCTCAGATGGGGGTGCTCATCTCACACCACCCATCTCTGGGGACCCCTCAAGTCCCAGAGGAAGAAGCACACCTCCTCCTCAGGGGTCCTTAGAACAAGGAAACGGAGGCTGATGGTGGTGTGGCACTCGCCTCTCACCAGGCTCCCAGGCCCCAGGGCGCTGAACCCCCATAAGTTCCCACCTAGGAACACATGGAGCCTCAGCCAGGTTCAACACACAGCCCGCAAACATAGCTAAGCAGTGGAAAAGCAAGGAATGCAGGAATCAGAACCCTTGCCTTCCCTGTGGGAAGTGAGTTCTGAGCTTATCCCCAGGGCGCAGCCAAGGTCAGAGGCAGAAGGGCTGGGCCTGAGGCTGTCCCTGGCAGACTGGAGCTGTAAGTGCAGGTTACATGCCATGTTCCCTGGGACTGCCTCACATAGGATCATGGTCTATATGCCGCCACTCCTAGGAAGCCTTCCCTGATTCCTTCCACCTTCCCATCCGGACCTGTCAGCTGCCCGTCTTCCCTCTCCTGGGCTTTCTTGATGGTGATTTCATCCACAGTTGCCAGCATATATTGTTATGTCTCCCAAGTGGTTTGCATTTACCCTGGTAACCATGCAGAAAAGAAGGCACCATTATTATTCCACTGGAAAGATTAAAAGACAGAAAAAAAAACCATGATTGACTGCGGGTGACTACAGAAATCCTTCGTATTCCATCAGCTCCTACTCCCTGCATGGGGGACACACACATACACAGGAAGGAGAAGGACAGAGGTGACATTGGTGACACTGGGAGCATGCAGAAGGGTTTCACCTACATCACAGGTGAGAAGTTTCCCTCGTTTGTTCACTCCCTGAGTGCTGATTGAGCACCTTCTGTATGCAGCCACTGAAGGTCTGGCTGTGAGTGACCTTGGCTCAGGAGGCCCACGCACGAAAGGGAGATGGAGAGAAAGCCAGTGTCCACGCAGGGAATCTCCAGGAGTGGCAAGAGCGACAGAGAAGTAGATGACTCACGTCTGTAACCCGGATGGGAGGAGTGGCTTTCTTTGAGGACAATGAAGATTTCTCAGTTTTATGGTGGCGATCACTGCATAGCTCCACAGAGATTCCAACCCCATTTGGGTGTGCATTTGAAATGGGGGTGGGGAAGGGAGGTTAAGGTTGTTTCAGGAAAGAACAGGGGCCCTAGCAGAGCCAGCAGGAGGAAAGACCGATGAGGAACACAGGGGCACTGGGGTTTAAGAACTTTGGGGGTTACTCTGTTCATGGAAACCATTGGGGATTCCAAGCCACCACTGACGTGGCTTTGTATGTGTGTGGTATACATGTAGTGTGTGAGTGTTCATATGTGTATGGGCACACATGTGGGCAGGCAGGTACACATATGTGGAGTGCATGTGGAGGCTTGAGAATAGTTGTTAGGCGTCATCTTCCAGTACTCCGTCCACCTCTTTTTGAGATGGGGTCTCTCATTGGCCTGGAGCTCTCCAATTATGTTAGACTGGCTGGCAAGCAAGCTTCAGGATCCCCGTATCTCCCCCTCGCTAGTTCTGGGATTATAAGTGCCCACCACCACGCCTGGTATTTCCTGGGTTCCAGGGATCCGAACTCAGGTCCTCATCATTATGCAGCAAGCACATTGCCCACTGAGCCATCTCCCCAGCTCCCACCTACAGGCTGAAGGCTCATTCATCCATGGGCAGAACAGTGGGTAAGCGCATGGATTCCGGTGGCTGGATTGGAATCTCAGCTAGATGCTGCTCCTGAGAGATTAAGGCAAATTGTATCATCTTTGGAACCCTCAGTTTCTCAACCATGAAATAGGATGTTAACACAGTTCACTCCCAGGAGGCATTGGTGAGGCAGCATCCAGGAAGCTCTCTGAAGAGGGAGCCAGGCCTGGTAGGAAGGAAAGGGCTCAAGGTGGGGAATTGACAGAAACAGAAGGGCTGGCTGGCTGGTCCCAACAGCTGGAGACTCAGGACAGGAGCTCAGCCAGCCAGCGTCTGCTGTCTGCTTTGTAGCGTTCTCCTGGCCCCAGCCTGACTCAATCCAGCAAGCAACTGCTCCCCAGACCTCTTCCAAATGGCCCATAAATCAGAGGCCAGGGGCTTCCACTCTCAGCCTCGATAATCAGAAGCAGATGCCACCCATCAGGTCTCCAGGGGCCAGTGTACCTGGGCTGCTCATAGCTGTTGGGATGAGAATTTCCATGAGCTTTTAAATCAAAGGTTGGCAAAGAAATGGCCTCCCAGACCTGCCGGATGTTTAGCTGCTGGTTTTAAGACAGAGGTTGGGGAGTAGTGGGGAGCCCCCGTGGGGTGCTGGTCATGGATCACACTAGGTTCCTTCCAACAGGAAGGCTGGGTGCTCAGGCTGGAGTTTGTGAGGCAATGTGCACCTACCAGACACACTTGAATTTCACATAGAAGAAATGCTTGTGGTATAAGTATATCCCACTAAACATTTAAAACACACTTCAGTAAGAAAATAAAAAGTATTCCTTGAGTATCTGTAAGTCAGATGTAACCAGGGCTCTTAAGGCCATCCTGCCCTCCTCCCAGGGCTCTGAGCACAGGGGCAGCAAAGCCACAGGACTCCCAAGGCTCCAGTTGGGTCACATGACTATCCGAAGCCAATCACTGTGGCCAGGAGCCCAGGGTACTCTGGGGCTCTCACCTGACACATGGCCCCACCCACATCTAAGCCATCACCTTATCTCCATCCTGTATCTCCGTCTCCTGGGAGAAGGCTGTTCTTGCTAAGCAGAGCCAGGCTTTGTGGTCAGGGTGGATAGGAAGTCAGAAAACCAGGACCCGGGGAGACTTGATGTAATAAGGAGGGCTCTGAGCTAGGTGGGGTGACCTCCAGCTGGCAGGGCACCAAGAATGCTTTGCCTCTGGGATAGCATTTTGGGGTGAACCCACTCTAGGAAATTAGGTTTCTTCTCTGAACTCAGTGTCCTCATTGCAAAGGACAGGAAATCAAACCTCCTGGCATGATGGTGACCGTGAGGACCTCGAGACAGCAGATGCTTCACCTGGGACCCAGTTACATCATGGTCACAACTTAACAGAGGGTGACACCTAAAACTTAACTTCCTCAGGGTATTTTTACAAATCGGGGCTCCGTCTCATTAACTTACTGATGTCAAATAGTGTTGGGGACTCAATCTCTGCAATGTCACACGGGACTCAAATTCTCTGTGGTGGGTGCTGTCCTGTGTATCGGAGAGTGGTTAACAGCACCCCAGAGCCCGCAGCAGAAGCCAGTACGTTGTCGTAGTTTCTCCCTTTCCTTCTTCTTCCTCCCTCTCTTTCCTCTCTCCCTATCTCTGCCACTCCAGCCCTCCCTTCCAAGTGTCTTTCCTTCCATCCAAAATGTCTTCCATAAGCACTCAAGCATGGCCAGCCTGTGCTACATAATGAGAGTCTTTCTCAAGAAAGAAGAGGAAAAAAGCTAGGCATGGGGATAAATGCCTGTAATCCAAAACCAGCCTGACTTATGAAGCAAGCGCCTGACCAGCAAGGCCTGTCTCGAACAAAAGCGGTGGTAGGGACTACAAAAAACATTTCCCTGGCTGTCAAGTGTCCCAAAGACAGGGGAAGTCGCTCCTTCCACTGAGAGCTGCAGCGGTGAGAGAGTAAATCCAAGACACTGTATCAAAGAATATTGTAAACCCAGCCGATGCACCATCCCATGGGAAAGCTAATCTGTGTGGGCCCCTCCGGGGGAGGTCCTTTGTAATAAAATCCCCATAAGCAGGCGTGGAGATAGGTACTGCTTCCTGAAGGAAGCAAGTGCCAACATCTAAGCCCTAGAGATCTCCAGTCTTGTTGAAAATGAGAAATATTGTCTTCAAATGGCTCCCAGACAAGGTCAGGGCCTGGAGAAGGTAGGATGGCTGTGGCCGGCCCGCAGCTCATTAGTTTCCATTTCATCCAGAGTCAAAGGGCTTCTTGGAGCCAAGTGGAGACTCAGGGAGAGTTCTCTGCTTGTTGCTCTGCTTACTTTGTGCATGCATGTGTGCATATGTCTGGTACGGTGTGTGTGGTGTGTGGTACACGCACGTGTACATGCAGGTGCACGCGGAGGCCAGAGAACACCAGGTGTCCTGTTCCTATGGCTCCTTTAGATATTTCTTGCTACAGAGCAATCTCTCCCTGAAAGCAGAGCTATCATTTTTGCAAACCTAGCAATTCCCTAGGCTCTGCCCACAGGATTGGGGTTGCAGGTGTACGTGGCCATGCCCAGTTGTTTATATGGGTCCTGGAAAATCAATCTCAGGTGGCCTCAGGCCCTGTCAGGCCCTCAAGCTTGCAACAAGCGCTTTCTCAATAAGCCAGGCACGCATATGTAGTATGCGTGCATGTTTTCCTAGGTCGCTCTCCACTATACTGGGGTTTTTTGGTTTGGTTTGGTTTGGTTTGGTTTTTTGAGGTAGGGTCTAGCTCTAGTTCAGGCTGACCTGGAATTCGCTGTCTAGTCTCGGGCTGGCCTCAAACTCACGGCAATCCTCCTACCTCTGCCTCCCGAGTGCTGGGATTAAAGGTGTGCGCCACCACGCCCGGCTATACTGGGTTTTTGGTTTTGTTTTTTGGTTATTTTTTGGAGGCAGGGTCTCTCTAGCCCAGGCTGACCTGGACTTCACCATGTAGTGTCATGATGGCCTTGAACTCACAGAGATCCTCCTGTCTTGGCCTCCCGAGTGCTGGGATTACAGGTGTGCACCACCGAGCCCAGCTCCTCTCTACTTTTTTGAGACTGTCACAAAACCTGAAGCTCACCACTTAGCTAGCCAGCAAGTCTCAGGGATCCTCCCCTGTCTACCTCCCCAGCTCTGGTTTTGTAAGTACATGCCACTATGCCCATCTTCCACAGGTTCTGGGGACCCCAAATCAGATCCCATGAGAGGGGGAGATGACTCAGTGGCTTGTTTGCTTCCAAAGTGGGGGTCTTCATGCCTGCGCAACAAGCACTTTATCCAAGAAGTAATCTCCCCAGTCCCTTCACTGTTCTTCTTAAGTCATTAAAAATAAGACCGTCAGCCAGACTGCAGCGGGTGAAGGAGAGAGGGAGGCTGGTTAGTCTCTGGTAAAGCACTTGGCCCTTGGGCAATTGTGAGTGGCGGAGTTCAGAAGGGTCCCTCTCTAGGATTAACACGTTATTATTTGATCTGGGAGACCTGCATTTCCATCTTGTCCTGGTCCTCCCCTGCTCTCTGAACTCAACTTTCCTGTCTGTATAATGGGATCAATGGCACACCCCCAGTGAAAGCCAGCCGTGAAGGTTACAAGCTGCTTCTGCCTGTGCCCAGGCGCCCCAGGCATCACATAGCCATGATTATAGTCAACTCAGGTCCAGTTCTGAGGAAGGTACCCACGGATCTGAGACTGTCGCTCTGAGCCCCCCAAACCTTGGAAGCCTTTGTAGTTTATTATTTTTGCTCTTTCTGTTTTCTGTAGTAATGAGCTTCAAGGCGAGTCAAACAGGGCAGCGGCAGATGGGGGACCTCACTCTGTGGCATCCCAGCACCTCTGTAGAGAGGAAGAAAGGGGCCTGTGTCATTACCACGCTGTTGAGATCCACAAGAGAACAGCAGGTGGATCCCAAGCTTGGCCTCAGAACTCACAGGAACCCAAAGCCCAACACTGCCCAGCTGTGGGTGTCCCGGATGCCAGAGCTCCTGAGACCATGTGGTGGGGTCTCCAAGCTCAGATGCACTGACTGGTGTGGGAGTGGCTAAGGCTCTTGGGTTCTAAAAACCAAAGAAGAATTAAGGAATGACAAGGCAGTGAGGCAGACAAAAGTAAACTTTATTAAGAAACATATAGAAAAACTCTGTAAAAGTGGGGACTGTCATGGTTTGATCCAGGTGTCCCCCACAAACAAATGAATATGTTCTGGGTAATCGATCCTCAGCTGATGGCAGTTTGGATTTTACAACCTCGATGAAGCTGTGTTGTCAGGGGCGGGCTTATAGGGTTATAAGCCAGCTTCCCCTTGCCAGAGTTTGGCACACCTTCCTGCCGCTGTTTGCAGTGCTGTGGCAGAGGTGATGCCCAGCCCTCTGCTCATGCCATCGTTTTCCCTGCCAGGATGGAGTCTCCCCTCGAGTCCATAAGCCAAATAAACCCATTTCTCCATGTTTGGTTTCTCTCTGCGCAGCAACTAGAAAGCTGACCGCAACAGGGACATTTCTCTAAGAAAGAGAGGGGCTGGCTGGATCCTGTACTTGGAGCTGAGAATAAAAGCCCCAAAGTGTCAGGGCAAAAGCAAGTTTAAGATTTCTGCCATCATCCAAACCAGAGAAACAAAGGAAGAAACAGGAGAAGTTCCACTTTTTGAGTTAGAACTCAAGTCATGACATCTGGGAGCAACTGCACGCACTGAGGAGGGGGTTCTTCAGGTTGAAGTACATGATCTCATTGTGGGGTTAACCATTCCTCCCCTCTTCAACATGTCTGTGGGTCGGGGCTGGGTCTCTTGACCAGGAGAGTGACTGACAGGCTCCCAGGACCAGAGGACTTTGTTCTTCTAGTCAGAAGGAAGGGTTTTTCTCTTTCTAATGTTACCAGGGAAACAGGTAACAGGAGGGTCCTTCCTTCAGTGACCTGTAAGCCTACCTACAACACTCACTCCCTCAGGTTCAGAGTGTGGGAGGCCCACCTCCACGGTGTGTGTTCTCAGACACTTCCAGACCTTGTGGGAGGTTCCCTGTTCACCCAAAAAAGCATCTGCCCCAGCCAGTCACAGGAAGGACAAGCCACACAGGTCCTGGGGTGGTGACAGTGTGAGGAGACCTCATGAAGAGAGTGCAAGTGTGGACTGAGCGCCTTGGCTGTGGACCCCAGGAGCCTTCCAAGGGGAGCTGGACACTGAGCCCACCCAGGACCACCTTCCATCATCACAACCTCTCTGGCTTCCTCCCCACCCAGAGGGTCTTCCCACTCCCGGGCCACAAGCCATCTCCCTCCTGCTCTCCTGGTCTATTATTTAAGACATCCATCCCCCCATCCCCCCAGGCCAAGGCTTTGAACCTCAGAAGCCAAGAAGCATCCGCCTCCCTTGGTTTCTGCTGACTCATCCTCTCCCCAGGCAGAGTGCAAAATGACAGAGGGAGGAGGGGAAGGGCAGAAAGAAACTCCAGGAACAAAAACACACAGCACAAGTCACGTCTGCCACATGCTCCTACCATGACATCAAGACGTGTTTCACAACAGCATGAGGCACGCCTGTGGGGACGTGTCACCAGAGGGAAATCATCTTTCAGGCCATGACACTGGAAGGGACATGGACATAACGTAGGCTCTGCCTCGTTTCATGAGAAAGGGGAACTTCTTACCTGCCCAGGGTAAGTTTAACACTACAGATTCATGCCGTTTGCTTTTAAACTTGATGGAAATGGGTATTTTAAAAATTGCTTTATTTATTTGCAAGGAGAGAGAGGGAATTGGCTACTGGGGAATCCAGCCCAGGTTGTTAGGCTCTGCAGGCAAGTGCCTTAACCGCTGAGCCATCTCTCCAGCCCCTAAATAGGTATTTTCGTTACTTTTTTGTTGCTGTAAAAAAAAATACCAAACAACAGCAATTTAAGGCAGGAAGGGTTTATTTTTGGTTCCCAGTTTGAAGTTCAGCCCATCATGGCAGGGAAGGCATGGTGTTAGGAATGGGAGGTCACGTGACACCCAAAGTAGGAAGGAAGCAGAGTTATCCCTCAGAATTTATCCATTCTGCTTTTTATTCCGTCTGGGACCCCCAGCTCAGGGGACAGTGCTGCCCACATTCAGGGAAGATCTTCTCTCCTCAGTTAAACCTCTCTGGAAATGTCCTCGAGGACACACCCAGGGGATTGTCTCCTAAATCTAGTCGGGTTGATAATGGAGAGGATGTCCGGGCTATAGTTTGGGTGTGAAATGCCCCCCATGGGTCTCCAGGTTAAAGGCACTATTGGGAGGTGGTAGAACCTTTAAGAGGTGCAGCCAGGCGAGAAGAAACTGGGTCACCGGGGATGTGTTCTTCAAGGGGATGTTGGGAACCCACCCCCTCTCTCCCTTTGTCTTTCTCTTCCTGGCTGTCATGATGTGCTCTGCTATGATGTCCTCTCTCAATACAGGCCCAGAGTAACAGGGCAAACGGACCATGGACAGAAACCTTCAAAACTTCAAGCCAAAGAAAGCATTCCTCTTTGTAAGTTGATCGCCTCGGGTATTTTGTTACTGTAACAAAGCTGGCTGGTACATGTCCTAAGACACCAAGCTGTCACAGGAGGCCGCGGAAGAGACCCAAAGACCTGCTGTGCCTGGGGAGAGGCCAGCTTCTGGATGTCGGACCAAGCCAATCCTCCTAGCCCAGGATCTCTGGCTTTCTCCCTCCAGAGGGTGACCCTCTGCAGCCTTCACCCTGTGGGAAGTCACTTTGCCTGTGAGGCAGAACAGTGGATTCTTTTGATGGGGCTGAGAGAGAGAAGGGGAAAATGGCTCAGTGCATAAAGCACTTGTCATGCAGGTATTTACCTGAACTCAGATCCCCAGAACCCATGTAAAAGCCCGATGCTTCAGTGTGAATATGGGTGAGCCCACACACCATGCCATGGTGGGAAGCCTTGACAGGGAGTCCCAAACCCCTGGTGAATGCAGTAGTGACCATGGAGAGAGCCTGCCTGCACAGCTGAAGTTGTCATCTACAGTCACACGTGCACTGTGGCATGTGAGCCCACGTGAGTACCCACGAACACACACACACCAAACCCAGAAACAAATCACTAAATGAAAGCACGAGCCTCTTTGTGACACACGACACTCCAGGATTGCCCAAAAGTGTAAAGCATGTTCCCACCCTCGCTGTCTCTGTCCCCGACATCTCCTCACCAGGCCTGAGAACCTGCCACTCCAGCTGGCTCTTTTTAGTACAATGGCTCTTTGGCTTGGTTGCAGATGTGAGTCACTGGGGATCTTTAAACATCCCCACAGGGGCTGGAGAGAGGGCTCAGCAGTTAAGGTGCTTGCCTGCAAAGCCTACCGACGTGGATTTGATCCCCGGCTCCCACGTAAAGCCAGATGCACAAAGCACCGCATACGTCTCAAGTTCATTTGCAGCGGCTGGAGCCCTGGCATGCCCATTCTCTCTGTCTGTCTTCTCTCTGTGTCTCTCCGCTTGCAAATAAATAAATAAATATTTAAATGTTAATTTTAAAAAGAAAACCAAGTATGGTGGTGTGTGCCTATAATTCCAGCAATGGGGAGGAAGAGACAGGAGAATTCCTGGGCTTGGTGGCTAGCTAGTCCAGCAGATTCATCAATTCTAGGTTCAGTGACTCTGTTTTATAATAAGGTGAAGAGTGACAGGAAGACACCCAAAGCCAGCCTCTGTCTTCTACATGTGCTCTCACACATGCACACACACATGCACGCGCACACACATGCCAACACATACATACACACATGTGCGTCATGCACACACACACACACACACACACACACACACACACACACACGCAAGAAGCTCATCACCAGGCTTTGAGGAAGCACGGGCTGAATGGAGGGGCCACATGCCACTAAGCATGATGGGCACACGGGGAACTCCAGGAGTCCAGAAGCTGAGGCAGGAGGATGGTGAGTGACATGAAAGCCTGCTCTACCTAAGAGAGACCGTGTCCCACACAAACATGACAAGCTGGTAGGAAGCCATATGCAGGTGTGATAATCACAGGCCAGCCTAGACCTCAGGCCCAGCCACGTGAACTGCTGATGCCTGGGTGGTTCCAGCATGGCCACCCAAGGGAGAGCCGATTCCCTGACCTGGCCAGCCCAGCCCCAAACTGGAGCCATGATGACATTGAAATACATAGCAAGACTGTCTCAAAACAGAAGGGAAAGAGATCCTTTCTCAAAACAGCAAAATAGGGAGAGAGAGAGGAAGGGAAGGAGGGAGGAAGGAAGGGAGGGAGGGAGCCCCACAGCCCTGAGCTTTGATAGCCTGTTACTTAGCAAGAAGTAACTAGAATGCAAGTTTCCAAGTGAGCTCATGGCCTTTGGGGAGGGCACATCAGGGTCCCCAAGCCCAGAAGAGCTTCCAACTCACAGGAAGGCACCCCAACTTGGGGAGGTGCCCTTAACTACCTGGATTATAGGTGGCACCATATCCAGGTCTCTACCCTAAATGTGACTCCAGTCTGGACTGTCACCCTGTGAGCTAAGGTCTGGCCTTTGCCTTCGGCAGGGGGAAGCTGGCGGCTTGGACGCACTAGGCCTGGCCCTTAGAGCAGGCTGTCACCGAAGCGAGTGTTTGACTTGGCTCCTACTGTGTTTTTTTAAGAGAAGGAATACTTTGCCAACATTTCAAACTTGGAAGACTTTAGATAAAAACCTGTAGGTATATAAATATGGAGTTAACCCTGATTACAGAAACAAACATGCTAAGATTTCTCTCTTGAACATCAGACAAGCTGGCCCCATGGGGCTCACAATGTCTTGGGGCAGCAATGACCCAGAGCTGGGCACTGATCGGGGAAGTCCCTGGCCTGGCCAGCAGGTTTTAGACCCTGCGACTCCCGATTGCCTTGAACTTAGCAAGCAAAACTCCCAAACGTCTGCTTTAAGAATTCCCACAGCCCAGCTGCCATGCTGACCACCAGATGCCAAGCTTCCTGGCTGTGTGACCTGGCAGACCTTTCCCTTTATTGCGTCCCCGTCTCCCAGCCTGGAAAACAAAGGTGCCATGGCTTGGGGCAGTGTGAGAGTCACAGTCTGAGGCAGAGAAAAGGGGCTGGGAAGCACCCACATTAAAGGCAGATAAGGTGTCCCATGCCTCTAATCCCAGTCCTGGGAGACAGACAGGAGGGTCCCTAGGACTTGCTGGCTTGGTAGTCTAGCTGAACCAGTGAGCCTGGGTTCAGAAGGAAGCCGGCCTGCCTCCAAACATAAGGTAGAGAGCAATTAAAGAAGGCACCCAATGTTGACCACCGACCCCCACAAACCTGCACGCACAGCATACATGCGCGCGTGCGCGCGCGTGCGCGCACACACACACACACTCACACACACTCACACACGTGCACTCAACAAAGTAAGAGTGTAAAAAAAAATGCCTGGATGGAAAGTTATTTAACATCCGCTATACCGTGGGCTCTTTCTGATAATCACAGTCATAACAATTATCACGATGGTATTTTGTTTTCGACGTGAGGCCTTGGGCCTCATTCCCCGCCTGCCATCTCCTGGGGCTCCTGCTCAGCCCACACAGGCTGTCTCCCCAATCCCCAGCACAGGGGGGCCACGGGGACATGGATAGGAAGTGGCCTTGAGCCACAGCCTTGCCTTCGAATGTAAATATTAGTGTTGGCCCGGCCTGAAGTGTTGGACACAGAAGAGCCACAGCCTCCCAGCC
>PVHP010049234.1:0-12274 GCA_004024765.1 Zapus hudsonius
ATATATATATATATATATATATATATATATATATATATTTGCAAGCAGAGAGAGAGAGAGGAAAGGAGAGAGAGGGGGAGGGAAGGAGGGAGGGAAAGAAGGAGGGAGGGAGGGAGGGAGGGAGGGAGATAATGGTCATGCTGGGCCTCTAGCCACTGCAAGCGAACTCCCGATGCATGTGCCATTTTGTTCATCTGGCTTTACTTGGGTACTTGGGAATCGAACTCCAGTCTTAGGTTTGGCAGGCAGTCACCTTAATGTTGAGCCATCTCTCCAGCCCCGAATGTACTTTTTTTGCAGTTTTCTTTTGGCTAAACATTTTGTATAGCTATACATTTATCATTTTATTTTATTTTATTGTTAAATTTTTCTTTATTAAGCAGAGAGATACAGAGAGAGAGAGAGAGAGAGAGAGAGAGAGAGAGAGAGAGAGAGAGAGAGAGAGCAAACACCAGGGCCACCACCTTGTGGGTCTGGCTTATGTGGGTACTGGGGAATTGAACTTGGGGCCTTAGGCACTGGAGGCAAGTGCTTTAACCACTAAGCCATCTCTCCAGCCCCTACATTTATCATTTTAATAATGGCTGCTTCATATAATGAGATCATCATTAATGGATTAGGTTGGTCCTGGTTTTTCAGCAGCTTGGGAGTTTATTTCTTGAATTAGGAAAAAGGATGATCTTAGTTACCCTTGGTAGGGTGGACTGTCATCTTCAGAAACTAAAAGTAGCTCGCATCCCAGCCTGTGGTGTCGAGGTGACTGAGGTGCTAAGGCCCCTCTACAGAACAAGTGCGTGGTAGGAAGCTCTGACATTCCCCCCTGGGAAAATGGGGTGTGTCAGTTATTTTCTCATTGCTGGGACACAATACCCAACCAGCAGCAGTTTAAGGAAGAAAGGGATTTGTTTCCAGCTTATAAATTCGAGAGGATGTCTATCATGGCAGGGAAAGCATGGCAGGAGCAGGAAGCTGGCTCTACGTCATCACATCAGAAAGGAGGAAGAACACATGAATGCTGCTACTCAGCTAGCTTTCTCCTCTCTATTCAGTCAATGTCGCAGTATGTGTCACCAACAGTTTGTAAGGGGCTCTGATCTAGAAAATCCCTAACAGACATGCCAAGAGATTTGTTTCCATGGTGATTGTAAATTCTGATGAATTGACAACCAGAGATTAACCATCAAGGGGATATACATGGGCCTACCTGAGAAGATGCCATACTTGAGAGGAAGGCTTTAAGGATGTGTCAGGGCCTGGATCCTCTCCTGACCTTGAGTGATTCCCAGGTATGTTTATCCACTTGCCTTCAAAATCCTACCCATGGCAAAAGCCCGAACTGAAGACAGGCCCAGGTCCTGGTCCAGGATTCAGCTCACTCATGTGACCACTGCTCTGCAAACAGGACTGCACTGTGGCCCCAGCAAGAAGCAAGGCTGTCTAATAAACTGGTCACTACAGGAAACCAAAGCTCGGCTCACTTCTGGCCTTTGACAGATTATCAGACCAGTTGCTATGCTGTCAGTCCCAGTAAGGGATTTAGTTCCCACTGGTGCTACATGAGTCGGATACTGAGAGGCTCTGGCACGTACTCAAACTCTGAGGACAGCCTGTAATGCAAAAGTGCCACCCCCCTCCAGTCGAAGAAGAGAAACAGTGACAATGGCACACAGCGGATGCCATTATAGTATGCTCTTACATATTCATCCAATTATCACCTTTAAGTGGCATTGCTGTGTCTGGGAGAATGTTGAATCTTGCAGTAATTCTGGGAGGTGCCAGGAGAGAATCAGCCGAGCAGCTGCCCAGAGCCTGCACAGTGCAGCAGCTTGGTGTAAAAGTAGCCACTGTCCAGGCTCCAACCTTGAGGTTCGGAAACTTGATCCCATCTGTGCCCCAAAGTTAAAGGGACTCTGAAAGCTGACTCATGCACAGGAGACTGGAGGGAATCAAACAATGCCAAGTGATAAATTTGTAATGAGATGTACGCATGCCAGATGAAGAGGGCATTTGGGTCAGCCCGACCAGCTTCTTCTCTTGTTATGTGAAATGACTGTGCAAAGCTGCATCACCATCAGGAGGTAATGCCAACCTTGAAATTGAGTAAGAAGGGTTAATTTGGGAATTGGAATAATGACTCGATGCATTTGTACCCAGATGCGCTACACCTCTCAGGTGACGGTGGGTGCAACGGAAAGTCAGGTAAGTTATTAGGTCAGAACCTGCTCTGAGGCCAAGGTGAACCCCCAGCCCATAGCTACTGCTGCTGCTGCTTCTTCTTCTTCTTCTTCTTCTTCTTCTTCTTCTTCTTCTTCTTCTTCTTCTTCTTCTTCTTCTTTTTGGTTTTTCGAGGTAGGGTCTCACTCTAGTCCAGGCTGACCTGGAATTCACTATGTAGTCTCAGGGTGGCCTTGAACTCAAGGTGATCCTCCTACCTCTGCCTCCCGAATGCTGGGATTAAAGGTGTGCGCCACCACGCCCAGCTCAATCGCTTCTTAATATGTAGATCACGACCCCACACGTCATGATCCAATATTCACATAACTGAATGTGGGGGGTCATGAAAAATTGGGCAAAAGTGAAAGGATTCTGAACCTGCAATGACTAAAACCCAATTTCAAATCCAACATGTTTCTGGCAATGCTTGCCCATGTTGCATTGCATGCAATTTGACTGAAGGTTTGGCTCCAAACATGAAACGTGCACACTTTACAGGGCGCAGCCTGCCTCACACACCATGCCAATGAATGCTGCTTGAAACACCTCAGCCCAAATTTGAGACCACTGTATGTTATGAACTGCCGTGTTTTCACTGTACACATGGAGTGTTTTGCTCTGATAGAAACAAAAGGACATAATTGCAGAAAATGAAGTCTTTCAATACCTTCTTTTTCCTACCATCATTCCTCAGCATGAAATATCAAAGGAGTGTGTCTTGGGTTTTTATTTGATTAGAGTGTTTAACTTTAAAAATGCTTATTTGAGTTTCATTTTAAAAAGTTAAATGAGGGGCTGGAGAGATGGCTCAGCGGTTAAGGTACTTGTCTCCAGTGCCTAAGGCCCTGAGTTCAATTCCCCAGTACCCATATAAGCCAGACCCACAAGGTGGTGGCCCTGATTCTCTCTCTCTCTCTCTCTGTGTCTCTGCTTGAAAATGAATAAATAAAATATTTTTTAAAAAGTTAAATGAATTTTGGCCACAGATTAAGAAAGAATTTCCAACAATTTCTGAAGTGTCCCTAGACATACCTCAGCATTTTGTACTACATAGATAAATGAAGCCGCATTCTCAGCATTAACAGTTAGAAAACCAAACTATCAAGAGCTTTTGAAAAAAGTTCAAGATGTTCTACATCCCTCAGTATCAAAAACTCAGCCAAAGTTTTGTTTTTATAAATGTCACCTTTTTAAAAAAAATATTTTTAGGGCGGAGAGACTTGGTTAAAGCATTTTCCTGCAAAGCAGAAGGACCCAGGTTCGATTCCCCAGCACCCACATAAAGCCAGATGCACACACACACACAAGGTGGTGTGTGCATCTGGAGTTCATTTGCAGTGACTGGAGGCCCTGAGGTGTCCATTCTTTCTCTCCATCTGCCTGTTTGTCTCTCTAATTAATTAATTAATTTAAAAGATTTTTCTTAGCTGGGCATGGTGGCGCACGCCTTTAATCCCAGCACTTGGGGAGGCAGAGGTAGGAGGATTGCCGTGAGTTGAAGGCCACCCTGAGACTGCATAGTGAATTCCAGGTCAGCCTGGGCTAGAGCGAGACCCTACCTTGAAAAACAAACAAACAAAAAAAGATTTTTCTTTATGTATTTACAAGGAGACAGAGAGAGAGAAAATGGGTGCGCCAAGCAAGCACCTTTAAACACTGAGTCATCTTTCTCCCCCGCTTGCTTTCTTTTTTCCTTTTCTCCTCTCTTTTCATTTTTCTTCCTTTCTCCCTCCCTCTCTCCTTCCCTCCATCTCCCTTTACCTTCCTTCATTCCTTTTAATTTTTTCTTTGATACTCAGTGTTAGTTCTCAACAACATTGACAGACAAGAGCATCCAGGTCCAACAGCTCTAGATTTTTGAATCAACGGTGTGACGAGGCCCTAGAAAGCTCATTTGGTGAAGGACTGTTTTCACCAGGCTTTCTGACAGCTGCTCATGGGCACAATCTGGAATGTTCCTTATTCTTCTGACTCAGGCAGCTTTGCTGAGCTTGATATCAGTGCACACATCTGGAGTCCCCATCTGCTTCATGGCAAACTTCTGGATCTCTTTGATCTCCCAGCCCTGTCCTGGAGCCCACAGCATGGATGCACTTGGGAACGTTGGTGCATTCTCACTGAAGAACAACCTGTATTCTGACTTTTCTTTGCAGGAATCTGTGTGCCAGGCCCAAATTGGAAAAGCAAGTCCTATTTTTTCAAATACCTTATTTATTTGTGACGACAGTGTGTGTGTGTGTGTGTGTGTGTGTGTGTGTGTGTGTGTGTGTGTGTGTGTGAATGGGTGTGCCAGAGCCTCTAGCAACTATAAACAAATTCCAGATGCATGCACCATTTTGTGCATCTGGCTTTGCATGTGTACTGGGGAATTGAACCTGGCTCCTTAGGCATTGCAGGTTAGCTCCTTAACCAGTAAGCCATCTCTCCAGCCTCCCTTTTTTTTTGTATGTGTGTTTTCAAAGCATAGTCTCACTCTAGCCTAGGCTGACCAAGAACTCACTCTGTAGCCCCAGGCTGGCCTTGAACTTAGGGTGATCTGCCTACCTCCAAGTACTGGAACTAAAGGCATGTGGCACTGTGCCCGCTAAGCAACTCCCATTAAAATATTTTATTTTATTTTAGTTATGAGAAAGGGGAGAGAGAGAGAGAGAGAGAGGAGCACGAGTATACCAGGGCCTCTTGCCATTGCAAACAAACTCTTGACATGTGTAGTATGCTGTGCATCTGGATTTATGTGCGTACTGGGGATCAAACCAGGGCCATCAGGCTTTGCAAGCAAGCACCTTTAACTGCCGAGCCATCTCCAAGCCAGCCCTATTAAAAAATGTAGCTTATTTATATCTTACTTTTTCTATTCATGTATTATTCATTCAGTTAATATACAATGGTGGAACACTGTTTGCTCCTGGGGAGACAGAGTGATTAAAACAGACAAGATTCTTGCTCTCATGGAGTTCCCATCCTAGCAGGGAGAGGACTGCACAATAGCTGAGACATGATTGATCAATCCAAACTCAGGAAGTGAGGAAGTGAAAAGAATTGCACTGGGCTGGAGAGATGGCTCAGCGGTTAAGGCACTTGCCTCCAGTGCCTAAAGCCCTCGGTTCAATTCCCCAGTACCCACATAAGCCAGACCCACAAGGTGGTGGCCCTGGTTCTCTCTCTCTCTCTCTCTCTCTCTCTCTCTCTCTATATATATATATATATATATATATATATATATATATATATATATATATACATATATATATGTATATATATGCTTGAAAATGAATAAATAAAATATTTTTTAAAAAGAGTTGCAAAAAAAAGAGTTGCACTTGTGGTCTTACAAGTCACAACTCAGGTGACAGGGTTTAGGTAGCTTCTATCAGTGCTGCAAGAAGGGCAAGTTGGAGTCGACGAATGATCAGAGCAGGTGAGCAATTGTAGGGAAAGAAAAGAATGCATGATATATGTTGATTGATCCTTTTTAATTTTGTTTTTCTTTAATATAGTACAAAAATCTTTTTTTTAAAAAAAGCAAAGAATGCATGACCAGAATGGAAAGACCCACCAAACTAGACTTTAATAATTTCTCGATATGCATCTGAGTCTTTGGGTACAATGGACTTGTCTGGCTGTTGTGGTCACTTAGGTCAGTCCATTAGAGGTAACCAAAGTTCATATTCCAGGCAGCAGCTGGAATTTGCTTTAAGCTCTGTTTCCTCATAGCCTCCAGATTCCCGTGTGTGTGTGTGTGTGTGTGTGTGTGTGTGTGTGTGTGTGTGTGTGTGTACCTGTGTGTGTACTTGTGTGTGGGTACATATACACATTTGTGGAGATCAGAAGACAACTCTAGGTGCCATTCCTCACCCGCCATTCACTTTCCTTGAGACAGGGTCTCTCACTGGTCTGGAGCTTTCCACTGAGGCTAGCTAGCCTGACAAGTCCCAGGGCCCAGCCTGTCTCTACTTCCCCAGAGCTGAGATACAAGTGCATAGTCACCACTGGCTTTTAAAATGTGTATTCTGGAGCTGGAGAGATTGCTCAGTGGTTAAAGGCACTCGCTTGTAAAGCCTGATGGCTCAGGTTCAATTCCCAATACCTACATGAAGCCAGATGCACAAAGTGGTGCATGCATCTGGAGTTCATTTGCAGTCACAGGAGGCCCTAGTGTGCCCATACCCACTCTCTGTTTGCTCTTTCTCTCTATCTCTAAAATAAATAAAATATTTTTAAAAATAAATAAACACAGGGGCTGGAGAGATGGCTCAGTGGTTAAGGCACTTGCCTCCGGTGCCTAAGGCCCCAAGTTCAATTCCCCAGTACCCACATAAGCCAGACCCACAAGGTGGTGGCCCTGGTGTGCTCTCTCTCTCTCTCTCTCTCTCTCTCTCTCTCTGTATCTGCTTGAAAATAAATAAATAAAATATAAAATAAATAAATAAACACAATGTGTATTCTGGAAATTGAACTCAGGTCCTCATGCCAGCAAGGTAAAGACTTTACTTACTGAGTTGTCTCCCCAAACTCCATTTTGAAAGGCCCTTTCACTGCTTTCTTCTGTTTCTCTTAACTCAGTTTACTACCATCAATTAAATGGGACAGTTGCTAGCCGGGCGTGGTGGTGCACGCCTTTAATCCCAGCACTGGGGAGGCAGAGGTAGGAGGATTGCCATGAGTTCAATGCCACCCTGAGACTACATGGTGAATTCCAGGTCAGCCTGGACTAGAGTGAGACCCTACCTCGAAAAACCAAAAAAAAAAAAAAAGAATGATGAAAAATTTCATTGAGTGATTAGGAAAGATCTTTCTGATAAGAGGACATTTGAATAAAGATCCTACCATATAATATGGCGAGGTATGCCTGGTGGAGGGAAGAGCAGGCTTAAAGACCTTGAGCATTTCCGGAACATCGAAGTGGTAGAATGAGGTAGAGAATAGAAGCCAGGGGAAGAAGTGGTAGACGAGGGGCTCAGAGAGTGGGGGAAGCAGATCACGTGGGTCTCCACAGAAATTGTTGTGAAAATTAGAATGACATAGGAAGCCACCAAGAAGTTCAACTCATTTATTTATTTATTTACAAGGAGAGAGAGAGAATTGGTGACCAGGGCCTTAGCTGCTGCGAATGAACTCCAGATGCATGTGCCACTTTGTGCATCTGGCTTTATGTGGGCACTGGGGACTCAAAGCTGGGTCATTTAGGCTTTGCAGGTGTCTTAACCTCTGAGCCATCTCCCCAGCTTTAAGCTTACTTTAGATAGGAAGTGTATTGCTGAGTGATAAATACATTATTCTAGAGTGTTAAACAAATAGACTTCCACTGGCATGACTCAAAAGACACCGTAGTGCTGAGAAGAAGTGACAGTGGAGTGTTCTGCACTGGGACATCTCTATCACAATTCCTGAGGCTCAGGGTCCATTGCAGAAAAGGTAGCGTAAAGATTGTAAGAGCCAACAGAAGGGTAGGACTGCTTATAGTGCAATCTTCCAGACACAAATGGCCTTGATATTCATGACCTCGCAGTGCCTGACAATACCTACACAAGATCTTCATAATAGGCAGAAAAGATGACGACACCGAAACCAAATAGAGGTTAATTAATTGAGAGGAGAGAGGATATGATGGAGGGTGGACTTGAGAAGGGGAAAGTGGGGGTGGGGAGGAAATTATCATGGTTTATTATCTATAATTATGGAAGCTGTCAGTAAAAAGCTTTTTAAAAGTAGACTCATTGAGGAGGATCACTGTGAATTCAAGGCCAGCCTGGGATTTACAGAGTAAATTCCAGGTCCTAGAAACAAACAAACAAACAAATAAAAAGACTCATTGAACATTAGCAAAGGGACTTTGAAGACCACTGAGGCTTCTGCTCCTCAGTATGGCCCATGACCACAGACTTCTCATTGTTAGCCATGAAGAATCTTGGTTCCTGTCTCAGGACCAATCAGAGTCTGCACTCAGCAAGACCCCAGGTCATCTACACGTGCATGCAGGTGTGAAAACACCAGCAATGCCATCCCTTGCTGTGATTTGAACATGTCTTCCAAAATCTCATGTATCAGAAGCTTAATCCCCAAATGCATGTTAATAGCATATGAAAATGGGACCTTTGGGAGATGACTGGGATGAAGCCAGCCATGAAGATGGGGTTCTATGAATCCAACAGTGGCTTTCTAAGCACAGGAAGAGGGGCTCAGCCAGCCGGTGTGCTCTGTCTTGCCATTTGATGCCCTCCACTGTTATGATACAGCAAGAAGGCCCTCATGTAACACCATGCTCGAAACTTTCAAATCTTCAGAACCACGAGTTAAATTGACCCAGATGCAAGTATATTGCTCTCAACAGAAACCACACTAATGCACCCTTTATTTTATAAGTGATGAAACCAAAGATCACTCTGTGTGGCTATATTATTTATTTTTCTCATTCTGGGACCAAATACCTGACAAGAAGCAGCTTATGGAAGGAAGGCTCTATTTTGGGAGTTATCTCCCTAGCTCACTGGCTCAAAGTTTAATAGGATACAATTCATGGTGGCAGTGAAGGCATGACAGTTCACAGAGGCAGGAGCATGCCTCTGGACTCCTCGAATCTTAGCTCAAGAAGCGCCGAGCTGGGAAAGCTGGCACTCAGTGGCTTTCTTCTTTTTCCTTTTTATTCAGTCTGGGAGCCCTGCTCATGGAATGGTGTGACCCACATTCATGGTGGTCCTCTCTGGAAATACAGAGATGTGACTCCCAGGGGAGTCCAAATCTAGTCACATCAGCAACGAAGATTAACCAGTGCGGGGCCAAGGCCGGAGCTCTGAGCTCCTGACCCTGCAGAGCTGGCTTCCCATTGTGCCACACGGCCTGGCCATCATCCTTTGTAATATCCATCCATCCAGTCTGCCAGCCAGCAGCTCTCCCAGGACTGCCCACAATGACATTAATCTCTCAAAAGCAGTGTTTTTTTTACCTCTTGAGAGCAAATCCAGGTAGGCAAGTGTAATTTAAAACCTGCCTTGAGTAATCCAGGGCTCAACTGCAATATTTTCTCCTCCGTGTTTCATCATTGCTGATATTTTCTGGGTACGCCCGGGATGTTTAGGTGTGGTACCCCTGAAATGTTTCTTCCTCCATGCGGGTGGGAAAGAACACAAATGTCATTGTCTTGGCAGAAAATCCCCTATGGCCTGAAGTAATTAGAAAAATAAGTCTGTGAGCGTACCACCCCAGGATCCTGGAGATTAGACATAGAAACCCAGGTCATGTCCCAGAAGGAAAGAGTTGAAAGAGGAAAATCTATTTTCAGGGATTGATAGGGTGAATGGCTGGAAGTGTCTACAATGGGAAAAAAAAAGGCTGGGTTATCATCGTCATTGCTATTATTGTTGTTGTTATCAAAAACATGTAAATAGTACTCTTAAATCATTGTCCCTTTCAAACAATAAAGGTGATAACAGAGACTTCTTCGTGCATTGCAAACCCAAAGAAAATGTTGCTCACCAGCAGCTTTGCTCTAAGAAAAGCAGCCCAGCACTGGCTTTGAGTTCTAGGACATTCTAGCGCCAAGGCCAAGGCCAAGTACAGGGCCAGGCCAGGTATGTCCTTTGAGAACTGAAAATGGTCAAAGGGTTCTTAAAGAAACGATCTAGCAGAGTGGGAAAGGTGCTTCCAAGGGAACAAGTCTGTGATGCTGGAAGCTCTTTGAGCAGTTCAGGTGACACATGGGGGGCAGGTGGGGAGTAGCAGGTGAGGGGAACTGAGGCAGGAGGATGGAGGATATTGCAAAGCTAGTGTCAAGGCTTCTAACTAGGTGTGAGGCGGGGTGAAAAAGTTGACAGCTTGTGTCTGGTGCCATTAACCAGAGCCGCTAGCACTAATGGCTGTGGGTTGGCCTCTATTCCACAAAGGATTACCTACCTATCGTTCACTCACTTACAGGTAGGATGTGGGTGGAGCTGGGGAGTGGTATTCCTGAGCAGATTGTAAAATCTTTGGCTTTCAGCTTGTTGGTGAGAAGAAAAAGAACAGCTTTTCTTCACCACCCTGATCTTAGAGTGATCCACATCTGCTCACTTCAGTGGACGAAGAGAAGTCACTTGGCCCCCCTCATTGTCTTGACAGGAAGTGAGCCAGACTACACAGCACAGCCCCAGGCTTTGGTGGGATGCTGCCCAGGTCTGATGTGGCCGTTCAGGAGGTGGCCATACATGGGAAGCTCAACAATGTGGAGCGGTCCCTGGAGACTGAGAGTGGCTGGGAGTTTGCCTTGGTGCTCCTTGGATCCCCAGCACCCATGTAAATGCTGTAACCCCAGGGCAAAGTGGAGCAGAGACAGAGGCTCAGGGAGCTTAGTGGTCAGCCAGTCTAGCTGAAAATCGCTAGCTCCAGGGTCAGTGAGAAACTGTCTCAAGGAAGTAAGGTAGACGAGCAAGAGAGGAGGCACACATGAGCACATACAGAAGCACCACACACGCCACATACTCACACACTATAATTTTTGGATTTTGTTCTTTTGAGGTAGGGTCTCACTCGAGCCCAGGATGACCTGGAATTCACTATATGGTCTCAGGCTGGCCTCAAACTCACAGCGATCCTCCTACCTCTGTCTCCTGAGTGCTGGGATTAAAGGCATGTGCCACCATTCTCAGCTAAAAAATTTTAAAGCAGTGGGTTGGTGTGGATGACCTTTACTGTTCTTTATAAATCCTAGAGTTATTTTCCTCTTAAAGACAAATTTGAGGGCTGGAGAGATGGCTCAGCGGTTAAGGCACTTGCCTCCAGTGCCTAAAGCCCTGGGTTCAATTCCCCAGGACCCACATAAGCCAGACCCACAAGGCGGTGGTCCTGGTGTGTTCTCTCTCTCTCTCTCACTCTCTCTCTCTCTCTCTCTGCTTGAAAATGAATAAATAAAATATTTTTTTAAAAAAAGACAAATTTGAGTTATCAACTCCCCATCTCTTGCCAATGCCTCCCATAGCTGAGCCAGACAGGAAGCTGGATGCACAGGGTGCCTGGAGGCGCAGTTAAGGAAATACAGAGGGCATGGAGCAGGAGAGTGAGAGCATAGACACCCTGGGCCTCACCTGTCTCTCTCCCCATCTCTGGGATAGGGAAGTTGGAATAACCTGGACCTGGTGGCACACTCCCAGTGAAACTCCCAACCAGGTTAATGGTGACAATAATAACAAAGGCAGGAATGTTGTCTTGGGTTTCTACAACTACGACAACATCTGGTCAACTGGAGCATCTTTATGGCATCTGCAGGTGCCTGGTCAAATTCTCTGCATCTTGCATTTGAGGATTCTTTCGGACACTGAGTTGGACCTGGGTCTGCTTTTTGTCTTGAGTGGTAACACTAGCCGATCTCAGTCCTGGGAGAGCTGAAAGAGAAGGATAAAATTAGACCACAGAGTTATTGTTCCTGAGCCAATATTTTAAACACATGATTTTGAACATGACTTTGACCTCCATGCCTTGCATAACCACATACTCCCTGTCCTCGGTTTGACCAGCTTCTCAGTGTCTCGCCTCCACACTCGTGTGTAGCCTCCCACCCCCACCAGCTGTGAATAGTTGGTGTGCACAATGGGGCTGGGTGTTGGGCTGTAATCAGTTCCCACTCTGCCAGATACCATCACTGTCAAAACAAAGTCAGTTATGTGAAAACCCTCACCATTCCTCCTGCCTCCTTTTGGAATGCGCTGCTCTGACTGCAAGTACAAAGCAGTAATTTATAAGCATGAACTGGTGCAGAAAACAAGACACAACACTGAGAAAATGAATATGACATGGCATAGCATGAGATGAAGAACTGTAAACAGGGAGACAGGCTGGAACCAAAAACGAGATGACATTTCAGGATTAATATACAGGAAAAACGAGGCCCAGAAACCAGACACCAGCCGTTTCTTTCTCCTCATGCTGGAAAGCTATAGAATTGTCAGACTGTTTTACTCTGGCGTTTTAGAAAGGGTTTAGTCAGGTGTAATGGCACACATCTTTAATTCCAGCACTGAGGTAGGCTGAGGTAGGAGGGTCACTGTGAGCTAGAGGCCAGCCTGGACTATATGGTTAGTCCCAGGTCAGC
>PVHP010049235.1:0-12171 GCA_004024765.1 Zapus hudsonius
AGAGAGAGAGAGAGAGAGAGAGAGAGAGAGAGAGAGAGAGAGAGAGAGAGCGCGCACCAGGGCCACCACCTTGTGGATCTGGCTTATGTGGGTCCTGGTGAATTGAACCCAGGGCCTTAGGCAAGTGCCTTAACCGCTGAGCCATCTCTCCAGCCCTAAAGGAAGTTTTTAAAAGCATATTTATATAAAAATGTTTATTTGCCAGGGCTGGAATCGAATTCTTCTAGGCCTAGCCTCGGGAGGTACTTAGGTTATTAATTGAAGGGCGCCATGCGACAGTACCGCCTGCCACGGCATGAAATACATTTAAAGCCAGGGGAAGGAAGGAAAACTGCTCTTCACAAACTACAGCAAGCCTGCGGGCCACGTTCACCCGAGGAGACCCGAGAGAGCCACCTGCCGCGTCCGCACGGCCATTCAAGGCGTCCTTGGATCCCGCCCCCAGGCGCCCCGGCGGGATGCGTCACTCCGGTGACCCGGTCAGCGATGACGAGCCAGCCGCGGGCCCGGCGCGGCTTCCGGGCCTCCCCCGGCGGCCATCGCGGGCGCTAGGGTCTCGCTTCGGTGCGGAGACCGAGCCGCCGCGAGCGGGAAAGGCGGCGGCGGCGACCCTAGAGGCCGGAAGTGCGGGCGGCGCGGCGCGCGCGCGCGCGCGGCAAGGCGCGGGGCTCCCGCCCGGGCGGCCACCATGGCCGTCGTGCCGGTCTTCAGGGTGGTCGCGGGGCTGGCGGCCGCGGCGCTGGCGGCCCTGCTTCTGGAGCACTACGGCCTGGCGGGCTCCCCGGCCCCGCCGCCCGAGCCCCGCCGCCCCCCGAGCCCCCAGCCCGCGCCGGGCGCCGGAGCCGGAAACCTCTTCTGGGGTCTGCAGGTGACGCGGGGGCGGCGGCGGGGGCGGCGGGCGCCAGGTGCGCGGGGGTGGGGTGGGGGGGATTCGTGAGGCGCGTCCCGCCCCCCGCCCCTCCCGACTCCGCGTCCGTCCCCGCAGATCTCCGACATCCACCTGAGCAGGTTTCGCGATGCAGGCAGAGCGGCTGACTTGGAGAAGTTCTGCTCGGAAACCGTGGGCGTCATCCGCCCAGCTCTCGTCTTGGCCACAGGTAGGGAGGCGGGCTCGCCCGGGAGGGGCTGCGGTGGGCGTGGGCGTGCAGGGGTCTGGGGTCCCGTAGCCGGTCCGCGGCCGCGGCCCCTCCCCGGGGAGACTCCGCGTCGCCTTTGCCAAAGCCGTAGAAGCCAGGCTCACGGTGGGCACGGCAGTCTGTTGTCCGCTCTGTTCGTGTCCTTGTTTTTTCTTTCCCGAGACCTGGAATTCACGAAGTAGTCTCAGGGTGGCCTTGAGCTCACGGCAATCCTACCTCTGCCTCTCGAGTGCTGGGATTAAAGGCGTGCGCCACCATACCCGGCTTTTTTTTTTTTTTTTTTTTTTTGGTTGCATGCACCGCTTTGGGCGCCTGGCTTTACATAGGTGCTGGAGAATTGAACTCAGGCTAGCAGGCTTTGCAAGCAAGGTTAGCCATTGAGCAATCTCCCCAGTCTCTTTGTGTTGCTCTCTTTGAAGACTTTTTACAACACACTTCTAATATCACAAGAACTTAATTAAATAGGTATTTGTTAACCTATAATTTAAAAAGCTCTTGCTGAGACAATCTTGTTTAATGGCTTGCTTCGGACATATGTGGACTCATAAGTGATACTGTTTACACATGTTGCATACTTTAAGAATTTCTATTCCTTCACTGTACATTTTTTAAAAATATTTATTTCTCTCTCTCTGAGAGAAAGAGAGAGAGAGAGAGAGAGAGAGAGAGAGAGAGAGAGAGAGAGAGAGAGAGAATGGGCACACTGAAAAACTCCAGACATATGCGCCCTCTAGTGTAGCTGGCCTTACATGGGCACTGGAGAATTGAACTCGGGTCCTTCTTCATTGCAGGCAAAGGCTTTAACTGCTAAGCCATCTCTCCAGTCCACTGTACATTTTTAAAATTGAGCTTCCTAAAGCTTATTTTGCATTGTGGTTCATTTCTATCTAAACCTACAGGAGACCTGACAGATGCCAAAACGAAGGAACAGTTGGGGTCCAGCCAACATGAGGTAGAATGGCAAACTTACCAAGGTGTTTTGAAGAAGACAAGGTGATGCGGGTATTTTGGGGTCTGGGGGTCCTGCAAGTTTTGGGTTCTTTTCCTTATCTTTAATGAAGAATAACAGAGACAGAGCCAAGAAGGGCAAGTTATGAATTATTGAGTTTATTTGGGGAGAAATCATAATTTGTGGAGTTTGTTTAAAGGGAATTGGGACCTGGGAAGGAAGACTAGAACATTTTTATGTGGGAAATATATTTTAGAAAAGGGAAGTTAGGGAGAAGTTAAGGCTCAGACAGTGAAATCAGACTAGGGAAATGGGCTTAGAGAGTGAAGTCAGACTGAAGAAAAGCTATGGTCAAACAGAGCTTAAATGAGGGGAGCACACTTGGCATTGACCTAGTGCTTTCCCATAGAGGGAGGCTAGGGAAAGGTGAGAGCACCCACTATGGCAGATCCAGAGTGGGAATCTGCACATGGTAAGTTAGGGACTAGAAAACAGATAGAGCAGTGGGCTAGGATTGAGAGACAGGATTAGGATGCCCAACACAATCCAAAGCAGAAATCCAGAGACTCTTAAGACCTCAACAGTAAGCAGGCCTGAAACTCACCCACCATGACTCAAGGATCTGAACGGAAGAGGGGGTGGAAAGTTTGTAAGAGCCATGGTGGGAGAATATCCAGAGTCATCGCACCCATCAGCAACAACACACAAAGAAAAAAAAAACTGGCTACCTCTTATATAATCCATAATTCCCATCTCAGGGACTGGTCCAGCAAGTCCACTGAGGAGGGCCCCCAGCGAATTGGGAAAGACTTGCTCATACAATGTCTCTAACTATTGATAATAAATATGAGAGAGAGAGAGAGACAGAGACAGAGACAGGGTTAGGTTTCCCTTCCCCAGTCAGCCAGGCAGCTGTATGGGGCTGGGGACCAAGACTCTTATAGGGGAAGTTGAGGCCACACTGAATGAAGGCGAGAGGGTCTCAGGAAGTGGAGAAACCAGGAGAAGAGGAAAGCACATGCCAGCCTGTAACTTTATAGTGTTTAATTTAGGTAGGTGTGTGGGGAGTGTGGAATCTGATTTGTTACTAAATCTGGAGGATGGATCAGAGTCCACCCCATATCTGAGGCTGGGGTGGTAGCATGGTCCACTGTGGACAGCAGGGGGCGGTGTAGGTGGTGTCAGACTTGAGTGCCTTCTAGTCCAAGTTAGGAGTTTTCATTCTTGTGCCAGGATAAAACAGCAGGTGTGTTGGCATCCTTTGGTTCCCTCTGGTCCTCAATCCCTGCCTGAAACCTGCCTAAATAAGCTAACTTTTTCCTATTCTGTCTCAAAGGGTCATGGAGAAAACCAAGTGGCTGGATATCAAAGGAAATCATGGTAAGAACTAAGGCCCAGATATAATAAAGGCTATTTTATTTTCTTTTGGGAAACTAGATTCTACAATTTAGATTGTAAAACTATAAAAAGTATTATAATACAAATTTAGATATATTGCAGGACACATCTCTGAAACATAGCTATAGCATTTGATTTTAAAACTTAGGATATGAGCCTTTGAGATGAAAGTTAATATGCTGCTTTTTTCTTTTCTTTCTCTCTCTTTTTTTTTTTGAGGTAGGCTCTCACTCTAGTCCAGGCTAACCTGGAATTCACTGTGTAGTCGCAGGGTGGCCTTGAACTCACTGCATTCCTCATACCTCTGCCTCCCAAGTGCTGGGATTAAAGGCGTGCGCCACCATACACAGCCTCAATCAATGTTTTAATATGAATGGTAGAGGGGGCAAAAAAAAAAAATAGAAAAGGGACTCCTTGGAAAGAAGCTCAGTAGAAAGGGAACAATACAGTAATGAGAGGGGGTTATAATCCAAATACATTATGTACATTATGTATGAAAGTTGTCAATAAGAAAAGTTAAAAAAATGAGGCAAGTCTAAATGTTCTGAGCACTGGTAGTTTCATGGTGAGCACAGTGTTCTAACGCTGACACAGAATTACAAGGTCTGTTAACATGAGCAAGGAAAGGATCTGAGAAAAGGGACTAGTTAGAAAGAAGAGGCTCAGTGGAAGAGGGGAGGGAGGACAAGTAATAAAAGGGAACTATCATCAAGACACATTATATACATGTATGAAAACTGTCAATAAAAAAGATTTTAAAATAATCTGTAGAAGCCGGGCGTGGTGGCGCATGCCTTTAATCCCAGCACTCAGGAGGCAGAGGTAGGAGGATCACCATGAGTTCAAGGCCACCCTGAGACTACAGAGTGAATTCCAGGTCAGCCTGGGCTAGAGTGAAACTCTACCTCGAAAAACCAAAAAAAAAAAAAAAAAAAATCTGTAGAAATGGGTTGCCATGTAGCTCAGTTGGTAGAGTGCTTGCCTTGGATGCAGAAGTCCCTGGACTCATTCCCTATCACCTCATAAACCACCAGGTCGTGGTGTTGCACACCTGTAATCCCCAGCACTCGGGAGGTGGAGACAGAAGGATCAGAAGTTCAAGGTAGGGATTGGAGAGATATAGTTTAGCTGATAAAGTGCTAGGCTTGAAGGCCTGAATTTGATCCCTGGTACCCATGCTGGGTGTAGTAGTAGTACATGTTTGTAACATCAGTCCCGGGGAGGCTAGATTGCTGGCTAGCTAGTCTGGTCTAATGGATGAGCTCCAGGCCAATGAATGACCCCTTCTGAAAGGAGAGGGGCAGTGATTCTGAAGATGATACCGAGATTGTCCTGCAGCCTTCCTATGTACATGTGCCCACCACACACATACATGTACCCACACATACACACTTGTATACCACAAATACAAAAAAAAAAAAGAGAAAGAAGAAAATTTCAAGTTCATTTTCAGCTACATTGGGAGTTCAGAGTGAGCCTGGAGTAGAAGCCTTATCTCAAGGGCTGGGTATGGTCGCACATGCCTTTAATCCCAGCATTTGGGAGGCAGAGGTAGGAGGATCCTTGAGAGTTCCAGGCCACCCTGAGACTACATAGTTAATTCTAGGTCAGCCTGGACTAGAGCAAGACCCTACATTGAAAAACAAAAACAAACATACAAAAAAACACAAAGGGAGGAATGGAAGGAAGGGAAAAAAGGGAAGAAGGAAAGGAGAAAGATCCATAGAACTGTATCTCACAAAGTCTGAATTTTGGTGTATAAAAATTTAAAAAGCAGGGACATGGATAATCTGTTCTCCCCTACTCCTTTCCAACCACTTCCCCCAGGCAGATTCTCACTGTAGCCCACACTGACCTAGAACTCACTCTAGTCTTTGCTGGCCTGGAACTCACAGCTGTCCTGCTGCCTCCTGAGTTCTGGGATTAAAGGTGTGTGCCTCCACACCTGCTACCCTTCCCTTTTTTATATGATCGTTTCTGTGTTAGTAAAGAAATGAACTCTTCTCCTGGTAGGTTTATTTTATAAAAGTTGACTTTCCATTAGTCACATAATTAAATTGCTTTATTTGATAATTCATGGCAGTTAAGCACTTGTTTGTATTTTTGAAAATAGCTATTATTTTAAAAAGAAATATATTTACTACAATACATAGCAGTTGGTTTGGTCAAATATTGCTAGGAATTATAAATTAAATTCGAACATTTGGCTAATAGCTTTCTCTGGTACATTTAGATCCTAATTTTAATCAGCGATATGGATTATATTTTTCGCTATAAATAATAAATTTGTATATATTTTTATACGTTTCTAAAACCAAGCATCTGACAATCTAAGCAATAAATGTGAAAACAACTTTTAAGTAGTTTAGATAGTTTTTGGAGTTCATAATAATGTAATTTGACTTATATAGGCATAAATACTTATGAATTTGTGTTTGTTTTTGTATTGCAGTAAGATAAGACAGGAGGCGAGTTTTTAAATTAAGATTTAACTGTAACAATGAGTTCTTTTATTTAGCAAGATTGCATTATATCCATTTATTAGAAATATAGTGGAATGCTGGAAGTCAAAACTGATAAACAGCCAGGTGTGGTGGCGCACGCCTTTAATCCCAGCACCTGGGAGGCAGAGGCAGGATTGTCGTGAGTTCAAGGCCACCCTGAGACTACATAGTGAATTCCAGGTCAGCCTGGGCTAGAGCGAGACCCTACCTCGAAAAACCAAAAAAAAAAAAAAAAAACCAAAAACAAACAAACAAAAAAACTGATAAACATTTTTAACTACTGCTACCAGGTAGTCATATTATATGAGATCATTGTATTTTCAGATAAATGATGTTTGACACCCTTAGTTTAACCTTTTCCATTTATAACTCTTTACCCTATTTACTCTTAAGACTGAAGAAGAGAGGGGCTTTGCCCTTGAAATTAAAGCGATCTTCGGTTTAGAAGCACTTAGCATGTATTATCTATAGATCAGGCATGAATTCACTTTTTTCTGGCTCTAGAATCCTGTGATTAAAACAGCAGCAACAAGACAGGTGTGGTGGCAGAATGAATGAGAGTTCAAGGCCAGCCTGGGATACCTAGAAAGTGCCAGGCAAGTAGCACCAACAGTCCAGTCTTACAGCAACTTCAAAGTTACTAATTCTGAGCAAAATTAAAAAGTATTTGTTATTCTCTACTATACTAGGTACACTGAAGTTTCAAATAATCTGAGTTCTGTTAAACTATTGTTTTAAAAAGTATCTAATTGGCTGGGCATGGTGGCATATGCCTTTAATCCCAGCACTCAGGAGGCAGAGGTAGGAGGATCGCCATGAGTTCGAGGCCAGCCTGAGACTACAGAGTGAATTCCAGGTCAGCCTGGGCTAGAGCCAGACCCTACCTCGAAAAACTAATAAATAAATAAATTTTATCTAATTGAATGACACTCTGATTTTGCTATAGAAAGAGTTATTGTCTTTAGTCATTTAACATGTTTGCATTTTTTAATTTAAATGAATGTTTAAATGAATACTTTTTTCTTTTAGATGCGTGTAACATTCCAAGTCTGGAAAGTGTCAAGAATTATTACAGGTACTGAAATGAACAGAATACAGACCGTGTAGAGTCTGTTACAAGCAGAGTACAACTCATTTAATGAACAAATGAAAATATCTTTAACAGATAAAATTGCCATATAAAAACCGGGCGTGGTGGCACACGCCTTTAATCCCAGCACTCGGGAGGCAGAGGTAGGAGGATCACCATGAGTTCAAGGCCACCCTGAGACTACATAGTGAATTCCAGATCAGCCTGGGCTAGAGTGAGACCTACCTCGAAAAAACAAAAAAAACAAAAATTGTCATATAAAGAACTGGTAATTTAGAAAAGGAACTTTCTTTTGTGTGTGTGTGTGTGTGTGTGTGTGTGTGTGTGTGTGTGACATCCAGTCTTTTTTTTTTGCTTCAATATGGCTTCTTGCCAGTACATTACATTTTAGAAGTTTATTTCTCATATATGTACTTTGACAAAAAATACCAAATTTTACCTACAATAGATCTATGTTTTCTTTCTCATTTATTCAACAGTTACTTTAATGGTTGCCTCCTCTGTACTCTCTTTACACATCCTTTCTCTCTGCTCTTTACCTTCCACTTATGGACACCTGAGCACAGTTGACACTTAAGATAGTAAGGATTTTCATTATTGGATGTGGATCTTGTACATGTTATCAATATGTTTTTAGGACCCAAAATAATGTCAATGTATTACTAGACCAGCATTTTTCTCCTACCTTGATGATTGATTTTGCAAGTCTTTCTTGTGAATCATGCTTCTATATTCTGTAGGTCTGTTTCTCTATCTCACTACATCAAGACTTGTAGACATCCATGAGGAATTTAGTAATCTCTCACTAATGTTTTTTTTTTTTTTTTCTTTTATGGTGCTTGGCATCCAACTCAAGGCTTTGCACATGCTACACAAGTGCGCTACCACTGAGCAACATCAACAGACCTCACTAGATTTTTTTTTTATATTTTATTTTTTATTCATTTTCAAGCAGAGAGAGAGCACCAGGGCCACCACCTTGTGGGTCTGGCTTATGTGGGTACTGGGGAATTGAACCCAGGGCCTTAGGCACTGGAGGCAAGTGTCTTAACCACTGAGCCATCTCTCCAGTCCCTCACTGGATTTTTAAAAAATGTTTTATTTAGGGTTGGGGATTTAGCTCAGTGGATGAGCGCTTGCCTAGCAAGCACAAGGCCCTGGGTTCCATCCTCAACACCACAACAACATAAAAAACAAAACAAAAAACAACAAAAAAATGTTTTATTTATTCATAAGCAGAGAGATACAGAAAGAAAGAAAAAGAGAGAGCGTGCGTGCGTGCGTGCGTGTGTGTGGATGCTCCAGGGCCTCTAGACACTGCAAACGATATATGATATATGTACCACTTTGTGCCTCTAGGGCTTATGTTGGTACTAGACAATTGAACCTGGATCCTTAGGCTCTGGAGGCAACTGCTACGCTATCTCTCCAGTGCCTCACTGGATTTTTCTTTTAAAGACTAATAAGTACATTTCCCCTGGGTTTTGATTCATTCCTTTGTGAATGTCTGGAGAATTACTTAAAATAGCCACCCTGCTTTACTTGGTGAGTTAGTCTTTGAAGACAATGAGAGAAAACTGAACTTAACAGTATACATCTATTCCAGTGTATTTCATTGTCAGATCAGTGAATCTTTTCAAGGGGAAGTAAAATCTGGTGTGATAGTAGGTTCAAAAATGAAATGCATTCTGTTTTATGACTGTACTGACACCTTGTCTTATATTTTTAGGAAATACTCTGCCGTACGGAAGGATGGCTCTTTCCATTATGTCCACAGAACTCCCTTTGGCAACTATTCTTTCATCTCTGTGGATGCCACCCAAAAGCCAGGACCCAAGAGACCCTTTAATTTCTTTGGGATTTTAGATGAGGTATGACTTTTTTAAAACTCTCACATCTCTAATTTTTCATGGATATATATGGATCATTTAAAGTTCTAGGTAATTTTTGGTAATAAAGGTTTTCTTATTTAGAAATGCTCAATAAGTTTTTTATTTTTAATATTTATTTATCTGTAAGAAGAGAGAATGGGTACTCCAGGGCCTTTAGCCTCTGCAAAGGAACTCCAGGCGCATGCACCACATTGTGCGTTTGGCTTTACATGTGTACTGAGAAATCAAACCAGAGTTCTTAGACTTTGTAGGGCAAGTACCTTAACTGTTGCACCATCTCTCCAGCCGCCTCTTTTTTTTCAAATTATTATTTGTTTTGAGGTAGGGTCTCACTTAGCCCAGGCTGACCTGGAATTCACTATGTAGTCTCAGGATGGCCTCAGAACTCACAGTGATCCTCTTACCTCTGCTTCCTGAGTGCTGGGATTATAGGTGTGTACCACCATGCCCAGCTAAGAAAAGTTTTACTGTGGTTACAAAATACCTAGAAGCTCCTAGCTACTTCAGCATGATTACTACTGTCTTTGTTCTTTTCACAAAGTCTATTTTATATTTATTCAGGAAACATTAATTACATATTAAACATCTTGACATCATATGGTGTATTGTTAAGTCCCCACAATTTTTAGTGCTGATTAGTGATATATATATATATTTATATTTATATTTATTAAATATTTTGTTTATTTTTGAAGCAGATAGATACAGAGAGAGAGAGAGAGAGAGAGAGAGAGAGAGCACACAAGGGCCACAACCTTGTGGGTCTGGCTTATGTGGGTCCTGGGGAATTGAACCGGGGGCCTTAGGCACTGGAGGCAAGTGCCTTAACCGCTGAGCCATCTCTCCAGCCCTATATATTTTTTCTTATAAGAGAAAGACAACTACTGGAGTAGATAACTTTTCTCTTAAAGTATTTTTGAAAAAGTATTTTTGACAAGGCTAAGTGAGAATTGTTGCTGGATTACAACTATCTATAAAAACATCTGAGAAGCTCTCATTATTTCTTTTTTTTTTTTTTTTTCGGTTTTTCCAGGTAGGGTCTTGCTCTAGTCCAGGCTGACCTGGAATTCACTGTGGAGTCTCAGGGTGGCCTTGAACTCACGGCGATCCTCCTACCTCTTCCTCTGCTGGGATTATAGGCATGTGCCACCACGCCTGGCTTTCTCATTATTTCTTAGTACCAAAAAAGTGCCAATTCAATATTTGAAGAGCACATTTGCTCTCTGTACAACTCTTTTTCTCTGTCCAGTCTCTCTCTCTCTCTCTCTTCCCCCCTCAAATAAATAAATGGTGTTTTAAAAAAAATTTTATTTATTTATTTAAGAGAGTAAGAGAGACAGATATATGTACAAAGAGAATGGGTGCACCAGGGCCTCCAGCCACTGCAAAGGAACTTCAGACACATGCGGCACCTTGTGCATCTTGTTTTACGTGGTACAGCCACACACTGCTGGTATGAATCTCCAAAAACCAGGCAGTTATGGGAGGAGAGGATTTATTGAAGCTACAGATCCAGGGGAAGTTCCATAATCTCAAAAAAGGCTGGCTCCCCCTTTCACAGGTCCAAGCAGAGAGAGAGAAAAACCATCACCAGCAAAACACAGGCAGGGGAAGAGAGAGCTTTCCTCCTTACCTTAGGGCAGGGTCTTGCAACCCTTTCCCAGACTTTTTGGCTTCCTGAGTCTCTGGAATTTCCTTCCTGCACTGCACTCCACCAAACCACCAAGGGATATTCATTCCTAGCTTCCCTGAGCTTCTTATATCCTACCCTCTACAGAGAGGCTGCCTTTTGTTAGAATGGAAATGACCACCATGAGAGACCACTCTGAAAGGAAAGGGTTTTTTTTTTTTTTTTTTTTTTTTTTTTTTTTTGGTTTTTTGAGGTAGGGTCTCACTCTAGCCCAGACTGACCTGGAATTCACTATGTAGTCTCAGGGTGGCCTTGAACTCATGGCAATCCTCCTACCTCTGCCTGCGCTGGGATTAAAGGCGTGCGCCACCACGCCTGGCTTGAAAGGCAAGGTTTTAATAGGAGGAAAAGCGAGCTGCCAGGCTATTTTCACCAAAGGTGGTGAAAAGAGCACATGGCAGGTTCAGATCAGGGCTTTTAAGGGGAAAATGTTCAGGTTGGGGCCCAGGTGGTCACATGAGTTTGGGTGGAGGGCTTAGGTGGTCACATGCTCTCAGGATCAGGAAGGACAGTTCCTTGGGCCAGACTGAGATACAGCAGGTGTGGCTCTTGGTTAGGAGGGAGTCTTTATCTGTAACTCTTGTTGACACTTCTCTTTAGGGGAGGGGATCAAGGTGTTGTCTGAATTCAGACCTTCCTTCCTGGGAACAACCTCAGAGACCCAGCCAAGATTACTTCCATCTGCCTTCTTATGCTCAGTGTGATGTTTCTAAGATGTGACTGTGTACATCAGTAGTTTTTTTTATTTTTCCCCTAAGGTAGGGTCTTGCTCTAACCCAGGCTGACCTTGAATTCACCATATAGTTTCAGGGTGACCTCAAACTCACAGCAGTCCTCCTTACCTCTGCCTCACGTGTGCTGGGATTAAAGGTGTGTGCCACCACATCTGGCCCTAAGTAGTTCTTTCATTACTATTTTGTTGCATGGATATGTTACAGTTTGTAGATGATTTCTAGTGTTGAACTATTATGAATAGACTTAGGTCTGTCTTTAGACATATGTGCATGCTTTAGAAATTTGGCTTTAATGTTTTTTAATTATTGCAGTGGATAAGACTAAAAGATTAATTGTAACTTATTTCTCAGTTTCTTATATATCAAATGTGGACAGTGCCTGCCCCACCTATCACTGTATTATTTTTAGAATCAAATAAATTATAATGTAAGTGAAAATAGTTTGAATCTTACAAAGATCCATTTAGGCCTTTATCTTATAGGGTTTAGGCCATAGGACATGTAATTATTATTATAAAACTTTAAGGGAATTGTTTAATCTGTTGACACTGAATTTTAGCCTGATCCCTAATTATGTAGTTTTCTTCCATTTCAGAAACAAATGAAGGAACTCTCATTATTGTCCAAGGAAAGCAGTGAAAGCAATCACACAATTTGGTTTGGGCATTTTACAACATCTACTATCCTCTCTCCGTCACCAGGAATCCGGACAATAATGAGGTGAAGCAGACCTTCAGAATCAAAATGAAATCTTTGTAGATCTTTCCTATTGTTGTAT
>PVHP010049236.1:0-12248 GCA_004024765.1 Zapus hudsonius
AAAAGATTCTAGTACCTAATTTCTCACTTTATAATTTTAATTATACTAACTTTCATTACATTGATTTTAAAATGGCAATAAGTGGATTTACAGACAGGATGTCAAATGGATAACTTTTGTTCTAATCCCTAAGAAAAATTATTTAGCTACATTTTCCATTCTGTAACTCTAGTGAAGTCACTATATATGCAGTGTGCTTTGTTGGTATTTGTGCCTACCATCCCCTTTCTTCTCCAGCCTGTCTCCTCCCGCTGATGATCCCTCGGTCTTCACTGATAGTTATCCTTTCATATTTTTATTAAAAACATCTATGTGCCACATATGAGAGAAAAAAATGCAGGGATCACGTTTCTGAGTCTGCCTTGTTTCTCTTCATGAGAATCTGAGAATTCTAGTTCTATTAATTTTACTGCAATTGTCATAACTTTGTTGTTTAAGCTGAGTAAATAATACCACATTTTCTTTGTCCATTTATCCATTGATAGTTACCTAAAGTGATTTCATAATTTGGTTATAGTGAATAACACCACAATAAACATGTAGGAATTTCTACTTCAATATGAAAACAGATGGAACTTTTATTAGAGATACAGCAGAATGAAGAGATCAATTAAATGACCATTGTGATCATTCTTGCGAAAGAGCATCCAAGGCTGGAGTAATTCAAAAAATAAGAGTTTTTACTGAACTCTAAAAGAGGATGGAAAGACATGCTTTCCCCATTCCAAACACTAAGTAAAACTTAAAAAAAAAAACTTGTTCATAATGTATAAAACAAGCCTAAGAAAACCAGGAAAGATGGAGAGAAATGATAGCTGACCTACTAAGTTCGTTATGCAGCCCATATGGGTTTTTAGGCAGTTTATTCCTGAGAAAGTTGAAGGAAAGAATATATAATTTATGGTATTGCTAAGTGATTTTATGAAACAACAGTCATTTAAAGCAGATCCTATTTGACAATTGCTCCAAGTGTCATTATTCAAATTCCATTCTAAGAGCACTTGTGTATTTCCACTTATTGAGAGGAAGGGACAATCACAACTGTGTATTTTCTGAATTAAGTGTGGAAGGTCTTTCACAGCAAACTCTGGGAATTTTGGTGTTGATAGGTAGATGACAATTTTCTCATTATCAGCTGTGGAGATGCTGAGATTGAACAGAAATTATTTAAACAGTCATAGAAAAGCACTTTAAGCATTCTTTCAGGTTCTGTTTAAAGATGTTGAAGTGAGCATAAAGTGGGGAATCAAGCTATGAACTCAGATGCCAGGTTCACGGGGTAACAGAGCCATTCATTATCCCAAACATCAGTAACTGCTGCTCTATTTCAAAAGTGTCCAGACAGCTCACCGAGTTTTATTTTGCTTTGAAATTTGTGAACTTAACAATGAATCTTAATAAATACTACTGAACTCTCACTTTTCAAAAATGCATGTTTTAGCTTTGCAAAATAATCATTCTAAAACTTGGGGGAGTTAAGCACAAACAACTGTTAGTGTTAATCTTCACCCAGGATGTTCCTTGTGGGTGGCTAGTGGAACACTAGTGTTACTCTGGCTGCTAAACTATATATCAGAAGCTTTCATTTCACTTCAAATATTTGGGTTGTTAGGTAAGCTGTATATTGCCAAAAAAGCCTCAAACTAATGTTTAATATTAATGACCGCAGAGAAAAGATTGAATGAAGGGCCTTTATAGTTTGTCATAGAAATATCTCTGCTAGCAAATAAATGACTACCAGAAACTAAAGAGAGTCTAGCTAGGGCTGGAGAGATGGCTCAGCGGTTAAGGCACTTGCCTCCAGTGCCTAAGGCCCCTGCCTCCAGTGCCTAAGACCCCAGGTTCAATTCCCCAGTACCCACATAAGCCAGATCCACAAGGTGGTGGTCCTGGTCCTCTCTCTCTCTCTCTCTCTCTCTCTCTCTCTCTCTCTCTCTTCCTCTCTCTCTCGCTCTCACTCTCACTCTCTCCATATCTCTCTGCTTGAAAATGAATAAATAAAATATTTTTTAAAAGAGAGTCTAGGTATCCACAAAACCCATTTATAAACATCTAGACATTAGTTTCCATATCTACTGTAGTTAATGAGGCAGTTTAGGGTGGCAGGGCCACCAAAATAAAATGAGAAATGTCCTTGAGCCTGGGAGCAGTTTGGGTCTTCCTTGTCTCTTTTGCCCTACAGGAGTCCTCCCAGCCTCCACCTTGAGGGAAGCTAAAAATGCCAGTAGGGTCTAAACGTTCCTTTTCTCTTTTTCCCTTAGATGATCCCCTTTCCTAGAAGAGATGATTATTGATTCAAGAAGGATTATTCCATTTCTTAGGAATGTAAATGAGATTCCAACTTTACTTGGAAAACTGGTGATGCTCCCAGATACCTGTCATGGAGTCTGGATTAACCAGCTCAGCCTATATCCAAAAACATTCCATATAAGACTCCAATCCTAGACACCAAGTGGGCTTTCCCATTTCCAGGAACTCTTTCTGGTCCTGCATCCTTTCAGTCTCTTAAGCTCTATGATAAAATCTTTCTAAAATTCACTGGCTATAGCCTCTGTATTTCATTTGTCAAAATCCACAAGACAAAAACTTGGAGGCAAGTGACTTAGTAGCTTTGTGTGGCCATGAATATCTGGTACCCTAACTCCTGAGTTATAGCCAGAAATGCTCTGAAAGATACCTCACCTTCCAGTATCATTCATGGTGGGGATCACGGTGGTGATGGCTGAGTCAATCCTAGTAAAGATGAACCGGTGTAAACCTGAAATTCAGAATGTAAATGGCTTTAACTTAAAGATGTTTGTACTTTGTAATATGTGCACTCTGGCCTCGGATCTAACCTTCCCATTAATCACTGATATTTTCATCTACTTCCTTAGCCCCAAAGCAGCTGATTGATTGGACCACACTCATTTCTCAATGGTTTGGCTCACAGGGATTTAAACGCCTTTACAGCAAGAATATGCACACATATGTGCTCACAACTCTAAGATTAAAAAGAAGAAGAAGAATGATGTTTAGCAGAGACACAGAGCTACTTGATGCACATTTCCAAACAGTCCTGTTATTTAAATAATAAATTTATTTTCTTTCCAAGAATTCAGAAATTTATTATGGATGTCTTAAGAATTAATTTTTAAATGTTTTGAATTCTCTCATGAAACCCTATTTTTTTCATTCATTTTTTAGACACCTAAATCAATATTTTATTTTAGGTTTCTCCTTTCTGTGATGTGTTGTCCTCTCTGAAGTAGTAGCAAAAATGTATGAGAAATGGTGTCAGTAGCATTATCTACGTTATAGTAATGATGAAATTTTGTTCAAGTTGGATATTGCATTTCTGTTTTATAACGAGGATAATGATATGCAGGAAAAAAGATCATCAAAAATCATTAACACTAAGAAGAGGCAAAAATCTAGATTTGTTATCAGGTATATAAAATTATTTTCTGAGAGCAAAGTGCCATGATAACCTTTCTATGAAATTACATGCTGCCCTTTTCTTGCTCAGATATCTGGGTAATTATTGAGCTATTTACAGTAAGGGAGGAATGTTCCGTGCATATCAGTATTGTTTTAAAAATGTAAGCATCTAAGTATCTTATTGGGCAAGAAACGGGCAAATGTTTATTTCTAATTTTCAGAAAATACCAGGTCTCTGATTTGGAAAACCAGAATAGAGGAAGAAGAGTAGCTGGCTTTCTTAGAGAGCAAAGAATACAATCAGCAACCCATGTGTCCATGGAAAGAGGAAGGAATCCTTGGGAAGTCTTTTATTCATTTTTTCCATTACTATAACAAATACCTGAAACGATCAACATATTAAAAAGAAAAAAGATATATTTTGGTTCACAGTTTTGGAGGTTTCAGTTCATGGGTAGTTGGCCTCTGCTTTCAAAGCAAGGAATGAGCAACAACAACAAAAATACTGAAGAGGAGAGAGAGAGAGAGAGAGAGAGAGAGAGAGAGAGAGAGAGAGAGAGAGAGAGAGAGAGAGAGAGAGAGAGAGAGAGAGAGAGAGCTGGTTTCCTATCATCTCCCTCAAGGTCACACAGCCCCATGACCTGAAGTCCTCCCACTAAGCCATACTTTCAAAATATCTTTAAAAAGATCAAAATAAGAATTAAGTTTGTCTCTTCGTATACTGGAGCCTGTGTTGATCATCCTGTTTGCCTTGTCAAATTCACCCTGTAAACGGACGGTCCCTCCTCTGCCATTGGATGCTGACCCCTGTGGACTGTACCTCTCTGTTCTTACTTTCTTGGTCTGCTGTCTTTCAGTGCACAAGAAGTTCTGACAGATGAAAGGTTGAGGGAACTGAAGTTCCATGATTATGGCAGCCTTCTTGCAAGGTCAGTGTCCGCCTGCTGCAGCCCTTTCATAGACAGCAATTCTTGTCAGTGTCCTCTCTGTGCCTGTGCCCTCCATTGAGCTTCTATGGCTGCTGCCCCTGGGCCACTTTAGAAGAAAGTTATCAAAAGGCCCCAGACTTTTGCTATGTTCAGTGAACTACTGAAGCCCCTGCTGCTTTTATTCAACCCTGCCCTCACCTGTGTGAAAAATCAATTTGTCAAACTTTACTCACCAGGAACATTTTATTCTTCTTTTTTTTTTCCAGTTCAGACATTTACTAATATGGTAATTGACTTTTGAGTAGTGAGATTTTTCAGCTCTTGGTGTTTTAGAATGATATCAAAATAAATTCCGGTGATTGAGCTGCACGTATATTTGAGAAGAAATAGCTTCTTTGTTGAGGGTAACCTCCCACTGCAATTCCTTTGCATGTGGTAACATCATGATAACCATAATTATCCTTACTGGCAGTATGGGATGCGGAATGTTGTTCAGAGGGATGCCTAGTGGCTAAAATACTAGTAACTATGGCAACAATCATGATTATAAAGATGATGGAGTTGATTGGCTCTTCCTGATTAGCTTAGAAAATATGAACAGCAAAAAGGCCAGTAAAATCTCGAGTGTCCAATGAAGAATAAAGTAATAAGCTCTAAAAATCTTTAGAGACATTTTTGAGAGTATTTATTCCCTACAGCTGCAACAAATATTGGCTAACACCGGTTAAAATGCAGCATCAATGAAATATCACTCACACTTGAAGTTATTTTATGCTAAATTAAGTTTACTAATGAAAGAGGAGATAAACTTCGATACATACAGTAGGAGCATCTGAGCAAAACAGGCAATGCTAAATCATTTGAATAGCAAACTCATCCCCCAGAAGAGATGCCCTCCCAACATGTATGTAGACAGTACTAAACCCATGAGCAACACACACACACACACACACACACACACACACACACACACCACTGAAGGAACTAACTTAACTTGGTATAAAAGATTTTTTATGGTTAATTCGTTGGATTTCATGTTAATCAAATACTTTATTTTGATACTATGACATCTAGGGCCTAATGGGCTCCAGAGACACTATTCCTTCCTATGGTAAGCCATCTTCAAGGGATAGGAAACAACTCAATTATAATCATACTTTATAAATATACATCAAATAATCCAGAGCCCACATATTACCGCCTCTTTTTAGGCATGTGTACTCCAGGCCAATATCCAGTTAATCTTGAACCAGGTACTACACAGCTAGAGCACCCCACAGTCCACTAAAGTTATCCAAATAAGCCAATCCTAAATCTGATCATCTTGTTTCACCTGTTCCTATGCCAACCTCTAAAGTGCTCATTTCTCAAAGTTTTCCCTTGCCCTCTGACCCATGCTAGGACTGTTGCTTTCTCATGTGAGCCTCCTTTGCATGGAACGTCATCTTCTATCAGGAACAAAGAGTTAAAAGCTCCCGTCTCAGTGGAGGTCAACTTTCTATCTGTCAGCTTTTTTAACACCACTGTAACCTGTTGCCATCAAGTTCGTCAAAAAATCTTATACATTTGTGAGCAAGACTGGGAATTCATGGCATGACTTATGAGGAAATAGTCAATACCCGATATGTGTCACAGAATGCCACCGATTTAAATTAGAAATGTTCTTGGGAGTGTTTTATGATTGAACTCTTTACTAAGTCAGAAAGGATAAAACGCAATGCTGATTGAATACATTGATATGTATGTTCATATTAAGGTTTAGGATTTACTGTGTTGAATTAAGTGCCCTGGAATAACATTACCAGGAGAACTTTAAGCTCCTGGATGCTCCTTAAGTTCCCTCTCTGTGGTAGTGACTCTTCATTTTCGGTTTTTATAAACTGGGTTTATATTCACCTAAGAGATTGGAGAAGCACATCTTTAATTTGTCTGTGAGGATACTTTCAGACAGGATTAAGTGAGGGTGGAAGATCTACCTTCATTTAAGTGGACTGGGAGCCTATCTGGAATAAAAGAAGGAAAAGAGAAATCCTGCTGATAAACAGAATTCCTCCTCTTCTTCCTGCCACTAAGAAGTGAAGAATACTACTCCCCTAAAGGATGCCACCATCAGGTTCTGCCCAAAGCATGAGTCCAAATAAATCCTTCCTCATATAAGTTGTTTGTGATTTTTGACAGAGAAATGACAAAAGTAAAATTAATTTGTCAACCTCTTTTAATATCTTGATTGAAAGTTAATAGCCACTAACAAACCAGACCAACACCTCCTTGCAAAGAGTTAAGAAGCTCAGTGTGCTATTAATATTAGACTAGCTCTGTTATGTACAAAATTCTTAACCACATATAAACTACCCTATCCCCAGTGTCTTAAATAAAACTGTCCATAAATCATTAAGAAATTAGTGAAAGGGTCATCACTAAGTAAAACTCTTTTGTATGCCACAGCTAACAATAAGAGATACTGTAGTAATACAGAACTCACTCACTTATCACAGTAACAATGGACAGATGTTCAGATGTGGAGTAGTGTTGATGTGTGAAGGAACATATGAATGCATTTACAGCAAGAAGCTGCTGAGATGATAATTGTTTTTAAAAATGCAGAGATCTATGCCACTAGTTAAACTGGCATATTTGCCATATTTAATGGATTCAGGTGGGATATACCAGGATCAGTGGAGAGAATAATAAATGCAAAGCATGTAACATGTAATAGACAGATTTTGTGGTTATTTTTTTAGTGTCTGGATACACGGTGGGAATAGATACATTTAGCTGTAGGTACGATTCCCATATACATTACATATTAAAGATTATTTTTTACACTTGTCAAAAGAGCATCTAAAATGTCAAACCAGGGTAGAGGAGTTGCAGACTAATGCTAACCACAAATAAAGATTACCAAGTTGCTGGACATGGTGTTTCCTTCCAAGTTATATCTCTAGTGTACAAGAGATATTTCCCTGCATTCCTATCGGTAAAATACCAGTATAGTCTTACTCTCCTGGCTTAGTTTTGTCTTAATAAAGACAAAATATCTCCTGATCATGCTGATATCTCATTACCAACATTTTATACTGTTAATACTACTGTAATTTAATCTTATGATAAATTAATAAAACCTTGAAAGACAATGGTATAATGAATCAATACAAGAGAATGGATTATAAATTGAAAATTTTCTTGGATTTTTGGTATCAGAGAATCCCATTGGGGAGAATATTTCAGTGAAAGATACCTGATGAAGAAATGCTGATTGAGATTTTCCTTTAAAATCATCAATTTTCCAGTTTGGAAAAGGAAATACTTTTCAGAAAAAGACCTGAAATTTTTTTTCCATCAGCAGACACGACAGTATCAAAGGGATTTATTGTGCATGAAATATCTGTGGAGCTCCTGGCAAAGCTCTTTATAACAAACATCACAGACCTCTAACATTTGAGAGTAAGGGGTAACCCTTGATAGCCCTGACTCCTTAATATATGAAAAACACTCTATCTCTTGGTATAAGTCCCAAGTAAAAACAGAATAGCTGTACATGGAATAACAGGCAATACATATCCTTATCGTGGTTTGGATAATTTACTGTGCTATTAAATCAAGTGAGTCTAGTAGTATGCCAGTGTGTAATGAAAAAGGAGTTTTTGAGACTGTTTCTAAACAAATCTTGAAGTCACAGATAAGCTGTGGAAGAATGTTACTCAGGTATACGCATTTGGACTGCTTTACCACCTCTCTATCTCAATATATGTCTCTGAAAAGTGTGACTGTATGGTTAACATTCAAATCAAGTCACTTTAAGAGTTAAATCAATGCCTCTCTTAACTAAGATGAAGCAGTGGATATGCTTCATGGTCACCTGGGACCTATCATGATCCTGCCTATGAAACTGAAGAACGGAAGTGCATAGACTTGGTTTACAGAATCATACACTTGATATTCAGGCTATCAAAACAAGAGGATTCCTACACTACACCACATCAAGAGAGGCCGAGAGAAACAACAACGTGCATTATCTATTAAGTTGGCAGACTTTTCAGAAGTGGGGATATATGACTTCATATAAAAAACAGCATAACCTGAAATATATTTGCTGATACATGAGCAAATTAGGACATTGGAAAGAAAATGAATGGACCACTGCTTATAGAATTTGAGGTGAGATATGGACCTCTCAAAAAGGCACAGAGTATAAATTTATCTTTAACCCCTATAAATGCTGACCAGAGAATTGTCACTGTGGATGAAGCTCACAGAAGGAAAGAGATGTAGCATATGGAACCTTGCAGATGTCAGCAATCCAGGTGCTTCTCGGGGAGACTATTTATAACATGACAGCAGGGATGGGGCCAAGGTTTGAGGTAGCTCCTTATCCTGGCTGCTTTCACTACTGCTGTTGTATTCACTCTGCCAAGAATAAATGCCAATGCTTCACTCACAATTTGGTTTCATTCCCTGGGGTACTAGCAGGCCACCTGATGACAACATGATTAGCTTAAATCTTTTATGTCATAGAAGTGTTCATTAGCTAGGTTTTTATGGTGACAATCAAACCTCAAATATCAGTGGCTTAAAACAGTAATAATGTTATCAGGGACTATTTCTTCATGTGACAGGGGTTCACTGTGGGCTTCTCATCTATTATTCTAATCTAGATCCAAGGAGAAGAAATAACTCCATTCTGACATTCTACTGTTGTGGAATCTACGAGGGAAAAAATCAGAAGGGGCTGGAATGAATTGCAATGAAAGACTCTAGCCTTTATGTAACTAGCATGCATCACCTGCACTCGTTTTCATTTGATCAAAACACTTCATACAACTAAACAGTAAATGTGATTGATTCTTCTGAATATTTCTCTTTTCGGTTTGTTGGGCAAGTCACATGAACAAAGTGCAGTGAGTTATTGTCCTCTTCCAAGAAAAAAAAATAGCAATGCCATTCATAAACCCCTTCCTCCATGTGTAAACACAGGAATAGACTTATATTCTGGACATATATTTAACAGAAGTCTTCTGCTAACATGAAATTTATGATATTTCAGGTAGCTTTATGCATTGCTACGTGTTCCGTAGAAAGTAACCTTTGATTAAAGTCCATATGTTATAGCAACATGAGGATGGAAATATGATGTTACACGGAGAACTTTGTCTCACCACATCAATGCATCACCACAATGTGTTTCATCATATATTTAAGCCTTCAAGTTTGGTACACCAGTCAAAAGATGAATTATGTGCCTCATAATAGTGCCCAGAATACAGTGCAGTCCCTACTGAGGATGGAATGCATGTGTTTAAGAGCTAAATAGTAGAAATAGAAGCTTTGTCTCGCTATTAAAATACCTTGCTTATTGCAATGAGGCTTGTTCCCAAACTCCAGTAGTGGAGGCTCTCTATGCATAGACTTTGCTGTGATCAGGGAAGGAAGGCTCACACCAGGGAACAGCAGCATGATTCCATTTAATTGAAAGCTGAGTGTGCCCCTGGCCAGTTTGTGCTTCCTCCTATTTCTTCTGATCCCACACACAGGGAGCAGGTCACTGTGTGATCAGAAGTAAAAGATCCTGCTTTCCAATAGAAAATGCCCTGCTGTAACACAATGGAAGGAAAAGAGAACAATGTCAGGAAACAAAGTGTTTTGTGACTCAGAGAATCCCCTTAGCTCTGCCTTGGCCAAGAATTCACCTCCATGAAAAAGTATAAGGAGATAATGGAAGACCTGGCTCCAATGGGAATAAATATATTGGCCACTCCAGATAAATTAATTCATTTAAATAGGGTGAAGCTGAATGTCATAAGTCACGGTGATGGGCGGCATCTTCAATTACAAACCTGGACTTCTCATTGGAAATGAGATAAAGTGAGAAACATGGCACTTAAATTTATATTAGCTATGTCTCATTGTTGCGCAAATCAGATTATATGAAGAGTAATCAAGAATTTTCCCTCCTATGTAGGTAGCTAGTATTTCACAGTCCATGTGTGTGGGACAAAACACCCAACCAGAATCAGCTTATGAGAAGAAAAGATTGATTTCAGGTTTACAGTCTTTAAGAGAAAGTCTTAGGTTGATAAAGCATAACAACTGGCTTATATCTTGATACATGAGGAGAGAAAGAGATAGAGAAGGAGGAAGGAGAGAGAGAGAGAGAAAGAGAGAGAATGAGAAAAAGAGAGAGAGAGAACAGTATGAGAAGCTCTGAACACCCACAGAGATTGATTGACTCCAAGGTCCACCCCAGGCAACACACCTTCCCCTCTTCCATCTCCCAAAGGCTCCACCAGATAGGGACTAAGCAGAATCACCAACACTTGAGGCTATAGTAGAAATTTCACATTCAAACCAGCACAACGTGGCTTTTCCAACTTTGTATCTTTTATTCATGGATACATGATTTTTCATCTGACGAAGTAAAAAGCAAGCATAGATACCAAAAGGAAAATGGATAAATCGTGCTGTGTGCAATTCTCATTTTCCCTTCCCCTTTCCCTGGAGCCCTATTCTGTGATAAGATGGAACCGTGTGACCTGTATCAACTGCCTTAGAAATAGATTTCTTTGGAGAGAAAATACAAAATGTGAAGATTTTTAAAATCTTATTTTATGTGAACACTCAACATCCAACAAAGAAAAGGCATGCGAAGTGACTTGACAGTTGGTGTCAGCCAGCCTTGGTCATGGTCATTGTTGGAAATTGCTCTTCAATGGAGTGGTAATGGATGCAAGTGAAGCGTGGACACAACAGATGGGCTTGCTGGCTGCTGACAGGCACCTCAATTTCTCACACTTCCAACCAATGCTAGACTCCGCAAGATCCATCCTCACAAGCGTCCAGATGGAGTACACCTTACTTATCTTCATTCTTTCAGTGTTACCGGAATCTGAAGCAAACATAAGAATGGCCATTTTCAGATAAGATGAACTTACCTGATGCCTGGCACAAGGGTCAGAAAAAAGTGGAAGCTAAAGTGTGCTTCACAGGTGTCACCTATAAGACCGAACCAATCATTTCTTCATGATGAGGGAAGTAGGTACTGATGGGTAACAGCTTCAGAAACAGATTCAGCAAAGGAAAATTGACACGTTATTTCATTGATGAACAAGGGGGTGCAGAAAAAGCTAGACCTTCTGTGATCATTTTTACTTCCAATGCTTCCCATGGAAGTGACAGTAGAGTCCTGATTAACACCACTGCAATTCATGACTAAAGGCTTATATCTAGTCTTAATTGTTCCACTTAGTTAAAAAATATTCTTGAAGAATTCTCTTAATAAACTGTAGCTCACAAATTTTCCCCCAGACATTGTTTCCTAGAGAACTGATCCTAAATCAAAGGTTAAAATAGATACTTTTAGCACTTGATAAATGATGTTTTACGCAGACTAAATATATTACATTGTAATCTTAATGAATTTTAGTTTTATTATGGTTTAATAATGATAGGGGACTGGAGAGATATCTTATTTAGTAAAACGTTTGTTGCACAAACAAGAGGGCCTGCGAGTAGATCTTCAGAACACAGCTAAGAGTCAAGCACAGCAATAATCACCTATAATCCTGGTGCTGAGGAGGCAGAGACAGAGAAGTCCCCTGGGCTTGGTGGTTCAGGGAGCTCAGGGAGCAATGAGATGCCTAGTCTCAAAAAGAAACGGAGAATGACTGAGTAGATAATCAACAGCAACCGTTAATGCACATACACACATTCATGGACAACCAAACACATACAACATGCTTACACACTGTCATGGTTTGCTCCAGGTGTCCCCCACAAACAAATGAAAGTGTTCTGATAGATTGATCCTCAGCTGATGGCAATTTGGGTTTTACAACCTCGATGAAGCTGTGTTGTTGGGGACGGGCTTATGGGGTTATAAGCCAGCTTCCCCTTGCCAGTGTT
>PVHP010049237.1:0-5000 GCA_004024765.1 Zapus hudsonius
GACAGTGCCCAAATGCACATACATATGTATACTCCACAACTTTTATCATTCAAACATTTATCATAAGAATCATTAACTTGAAAGGACACTAAACTCCCCAAAACTCAACAATAAGAAAATTAATAAACCTGATTTTAAGTGAATTCCGGAACAGAAATTTAGCCACATAACATCCATAATTAGAAACTGAGCATATAAAACAGGGTATCATGATTTGTACCATCAGGGAAATGCAAATTCACAGTATGAGGTATTTCTATGCATGTATTAGACAGGCCAAAACCCAGAGCAGAGACAGGTATTAAATGCAGGAATGCAGAGCAACAATCTTTCATTCCTTATGTGTGGGGACAGAGAGCAGTACTGGTACTTTGAGCAGGGTTTGGCCATGTCTTAGAAAAAGAACACACCATATGACCCAGCAATCACAGTCCTCATCTTGTTCAAAGTAGACAAAAGTTCAGGTGTACACAAAACTTACATGAGTTTTTTATAACAGTTACTCAGAATTAGCAAAAGATAGCAGTAACTAAAATGACCTTCAGTAAATAAACATGTGTAGAATCAGAGAATTCAGTACCACTCCATACCAACCAGAAATGAGCTACTAACTTATGAAAAGATAGGAAGAAACTTAATTTTGCATTGCTGCCTGAAACATGTCAGTGTGGAAATCCTATAGACTGAGTGGTTCTGATTGTGTGACAGTCTGGAAGAGGCAGAGTATGGAGCCAGTGGTTGCCTGAGGTTTGTGTGGAGGGAGGGGTGAAAAGCCAGAGCACAGAGGGATTTCTGGCAAAAGAGCTATTCCCCCAGCAAGGCAGATAACCTAGAGAAGGACAATGGAGAGAGGCACCAAGGGTGCCAAAAATTGTCCAAAATACAAATTTACAGACTCTTAAAAGCCTAATTGTGCAAAATTTAAACTCACCCACTATGACTCAGGGAAATTTGCAGAAGAGGGGGCGGAAAGAATGTAAGAGTCATGGAGGGAGAATAACTAATACATATGAGGGAATGTCATCATGGATTCACTGGCTTTATCTAAGAACCTATGATACTGAGCATATTATTGTGTTAATATATATATAATTCTGAGCAAATAAAAATGTTAAAAATATATTTAAATTGTTAAAAAAGGGCTAAGGGAATGGCTCAACAGTTGAAACCATTTTTTTTTTTTTGCAAAGCCTGCTGAACAGGGTTTGATTCCCAAGTACCCATGTTAAGCCAGATGCACAATATGGCACATGCATCTGTATTTTGCAGCTTGGCCCTGAAATGTCCATACTCATATTCTTTCTCTCTCTCTCCCTCTCTTTCTCTCCCTGTCTCTCTCTCCCATTCATTTAATACAATAAAACTATATTAATGCAAAAAAATTAAAATATTTTTAGGGCTAGAGACATGGCTCAGCAATTAAGGCACTAGGCTGGAAAGTCTTAAGGACCCGGGTTCAAGTCCCCAGTGCCCATGAAATGCCAGATGCACAAAATGGCCCATGTGCCTGGAGTTCATTTGCAGTGGCTGGAGGCCCTGGGGGCCATTCCTCTCTTTCTATCTGCCTCCCATCTCCTTCTACTCTTTCTCTCCCTCACTAATAAATGAATAAAGAAATAAATAAAATATTTGACAAAGAAAAAAATTCTACATGTTGTGTATTAATGGATACATATCGTTTCACATTTGGCGAAAGTCATAGACTTTAGAACACCAATGGTGAACCCTGACATCATGAATGTGTTTGAGGTTCAAGTGATACATGCATGAATGCATACAAGTATTAAATCATGAACCATTCTGGCTGGATGTGAAATGCTGCCTGTGATTGGTTGAGTGTGGGGTAGTGCTAGATGGGAACTTTTTAAATTTAAATGGTGTGTGTGTGTGTGTGTGTGTGTGTGTGTGTGTGTGTGTGTGTGCATGTGTGTGCCATGGTGTGCTTCTGGAGTTCATTGAACAACTTTGAAGAGTCTTGTGTTCTTCTTCCTCTTTGTCTGAGACACGGTTGCTTGAGAAGGAAACCCCAGTCTAGCTGGATTCTGCTGGTATCTTGGGATCATTGAGATCACTGACACATGCTCCACTTTGAGTCCAGATTTATGTGTGTGTTGGAGGTGGTTAGAATGAACTTGATCAGTCTTAGCAAGCAAGCACCTTTAACCTGAGTCATCTCATCAGCTCCTCTAAGAAGGGGTACGTGGGAACTCAATATGAATGGTCTAGTCAGTTTTTCTGTGTTTAAATTTATACTAAAAATAAATATGTTATAATATAAAACTTTTAATATAAGTTTTTCTTTATATTTCTACACAATCAAGTAAATTGAATTATATATTAAATTGTATCTCCATAAAGCATTTTTCTATCCCACTCATAAAGTACATTTTATACATTATCCAATAGCAATTGTGTCCTTTAAATCTGTTTTCCCAGAAATTTTATAGTCATTTCCATAATAATTCTTTAGATAGATTCTTGTCCATTAATTCATTTAATAAATGAGAACATGAATAAATTCCAAAGCTAAATAATAAAATTAATTCCAAATTTTCTGCAATATGGGAGAAAAGATTAAGATTCATTTTGAAAATTCACATGTTTTCAGAAACTTACATTTTACCACTAATTTCAAGCTCCTTAAAAACTAAATAAGTTTTAGGGCTAAAAAGTGAGAGCAAATTGTACTCTATCTTGCTTTATATTCTTGTTTCTACTTTTCTTTCTTGAAATCACATGAATTAATTAGAAATTAACAGGAAAAAACCCCTAGAAATTGAGACAGAAAAAAAGGAAACTAACAGAATTAAAGGCAATTCAAAATTTGTTGAATTTACAGTCATACAATGGAGGATCCATATGGAACCCTGCAGAGAATGAAGGGAGGAATGAGGGACCCACAGCCACAGACATTCAATCTACACAGGATAAGCCAGGGTGACAGAAACCAACAATTTTCGACACAAAGACCCCTAAACTCACAACCTTAAAGCAGCCTTAATACTCATTCACCATGACTCAGGGAACTGAATGGAAGAGGGGGCGAAAAGAATGTAAGAGCCTTGGTGGGGGAGACTATCCAGAGGCATGGCACCCTTCAGTAACAACACACTTGGGCCAGGAGGACCTGGCTGAGTACTAGGCTATCCTGGGTCCCCTGCCACAAGGACTGATCCAGATGGCCCACAGAGGAGGATATCCAGCTGATTGGGGATGGGGAGGGGGGCATTAGGGAATTGGGGATAACAACTCATTGTTTGCCCACTGAATAATGTAACACATTATGGACAATAAATATATATTTAAGACTTAAAATTTGTTGAATTTAGTAGCTATGTGACAGCTCAAAATTTCATTTCTCAATACTGGTCTGGTAAAGGATTTGAAGTGAATCTGATTTCTTCAAGTCAACTGTATTTAATTTTGTTAATTTTCTAGAGTAGTTTTAGCTCTTAAAATTCAGTGTGTTTTAATTTTGATTATTGAAGTTCATTTTATTATTTTTTTTTTTACAAAACATAGCCTCTTTGATATACAAGTTCTGTTTTGGGTAATCTGTCATTCTGCAATCTTTAACAAGAAGTACCCACTCATGAACATGGACTTTCCTAATAGAATGCAAGTCTGGGGCTAATATAAATGCCAGTTGGATAGATGACTAGGAGACCTCTTTTCAGTATGAGAAACAATATAGCAAGTGTTCAACTTATTTCAGTTCTATTAATGAATGAATGACCTAGTGGAATTATGAATGGACATTCCCAAAGGGCTCCCATAAATAAACCTGAAAAATCTTCCTTTAACACATAAAAATTTTAACTCGTAAAGGTGAAAAAAATAATGTGATGTTTTTTCTTCTCCTAATGGCAGATTTTATGATAGTAAAATTTATATTAATAATCCTCAACATGCAATATTCTAGGAACCATTCCATTTGTAAGCCTTTAAAAGTCCTTTGCTGCTGGAAGAAATGGAACTATTACAACCTGTTTTCTTGCAGGACTTCAGTATGAATGGTCTTTTTCTAAGTGGCATTTCCATCACATGGATTGAATTTTAAACTATTTTTTTCAATGACCAATCAGACTTTATAAAATAGTTATGCTACTGACTTGGTATGTGTTCAATGTCAAGCCATGTTTTTCCATTGACAGCTTGAGAAGGTTGTAAAACCATTAAAATTTAAACTTGTAGTTCAAAGGGAGTTTCTGCAGTTAGGCTGCTTTTAATTTTCTCTATTTAGTGAACACCTGCCTTTCCTTGGGTTTTAAACCAATGTACAAGTACAGGGAGTTTGTATCCCAGATAAAGGCAGAAAATATCAAATATTTGAATAACAGACTTCAAAATGAAGGAACTATTTAGAGTTCTACTTTGCATACTCAAGAATATGTACTTGAAAGACATTATTTAGTTTTTAAAACAATATAAATTTAGTTCCTGAATGTAATAGAATATTATTTAATAAGAAATACCCACTAGAAGAATAGCATAAGACCCAGTAGTCTTTTATTATCACTATGACAATAATAGCTAAATTTAAACAACAAATTAAATAACAAGTCTATTAAAGTCCAGCCCTGTGCTTCCTGCCTGTCTACACAGCAGCTCATAGGGAGCTCAGCACACATAAGGAACTTGAGAGATACCCATTAAGTTGAACTATGACGCCAGACTCAGCCCTTTATTTTTCATTAAGAAACTTTTGGGCACTGACTTTGTATTTGGCAACCTTAAGTAGCTAGATTACTAAGGTGGAAAAAGGATTCTAGTCACAAAATTCCTAAATATTAGTAGAGGACAAAAACAAATGTATGTAGAAACAATCTAGTGTGAAGGGGTAATACTTGTGCATGAAAGAAAGTTGAAAGTGAATAGATATGTAGATCTAATCAGATTTGGACAGGACAGGGTTCACATTGGAATCACTAGAGAAGGTTAAGTCCATTCTCTTGGTACATTCTTCAGCTTCTGATAACCACTATTCAACTCTCCACCAC
>PVHP010049237.1:7500-12229 GCA_004024765.1 Zapus hudsonius
GTTATAGTTTGGAAACATAGGACCTTGCTGAAATCCTTGCCTCTGAGAACTATATGAACCTGAGCAGCTCTCTGATTAATACTTAATTAGGTTAGAATAAACTTTTCCTTATACTCTGGTATTTCCTTAGAAGCAGTGCATGATATGTGTACATATCATGTTATATGTTTATAACATATATGTTTATAGATATGTGTGATGTAAGTTACCTGGAAAAGGTAACTTGATCTCAATTTTATAGAATATTGTCATCAAGAAAAACAAAGCAAGAATGGAATAGCAGAGCAAGGGGCAGTTCTCTGTGTCCCCAAGTTTTATTCACTTAGTGAGGATGGGTATAATGAGAGGAGATTCAGAAACTATGGGCAAATTGTTTGAAGATTTAATTTGGCTATGAGATTTGAACTCTCACTTTGAGACATGGATATCTATTTTCTTTTTCATGGAAAGATTTTTAGTTATAATTATTTCTAATGTTTAAGATCAACGATGTTTTCACTTTCTAAAAAGAAATGCTCTATTCGGTCTAATGTGTCAGGGATGAAATAATCTCTAAGCAGCCATTTGATTATTCAGGCCTTTTGTGCCTGAATAAGTTCACATTATTTCCAAGTGAAAATCAACAGAAATAGTTTAGTTCTTTAGAACACATAAACTCAAGAAAATAAACAGCCATTATTATTTATATTTTGTAATATATCAATTTTAAGACTGTACTTAGAAATTGCTATAAAAATAGCATAGAATTAGGAAATTTATTTTGTTCTTTTTTTACTTTTATGAATTCACTACATTAAGGTGACTGGGGTGCCTCCAAAATTCATCTCCACTCAAAATTCAGAATGTGACCTGATTGGGAAATATAGGAATTACACATAGAATCGTTAAGATGAGGTCATACTAAAGTGAGCTGTAAACTCAATACAATTGTTGTCTTCACAAAAACTCAAAAGACATGGTAAGAAGGCCAAATGTTGATGAGGCAGGAGTGAGGTAGGATAAAATAAGCAAGGGTTGCTGGCTCCCACTAGAAGAGCTGAGAGATGACAGTTTGATTCAAGAGCCTTGAGGGAGGGTGGACCTGCCACACCATGGCTTCAGACTTCTAGTCTCCAGAATGGCGAGAGAATCAATTCCTGCTGTTTGAAAATGCTCACTTGGTGGGGATTTATTATGGAGAGCCTGAAGAACTCACAAGTTCCTTGTATGCATTATCCATATCAGTACATTTGTCCACAATCCCTACTGCAGTCGTGATGGGAGTCTTACAAGGCACTTGTGGAGAGCACAGAGCACTTACCTCTTTTTAAAAACCTGAGAGACAGAGCCATTAAACTAAATTATGCACAATTTTCTGAACCTTCACCTCAATTCTTACTGCATCAGTTTATAAACACTATTATTTCCTGAATTTATGCTTTATCTCTCAATCATTTATTTATTTATTTATTTATTTGGTTTGTGTATAGTATGTGGTGTGTATATATGTGCATTTGTGCATGTGTTTATGTGTGTAGGCTATCCATGCACCGTGAACATGTGTCTGGGTCCAGAAGAAGAGGTTAGGTACTCTATTGATTTTTCATCTCATTTCCCAGAGATAGCCTCTTACTGAACTGGGAGGTCCCCATTTTTCCAATTAGATTAACTGAACCCAGAGCCCTATCTAGCCACCTATATCTCTCCATCAGCACTGGGGTTATAGGCCTGTGAAGCCATTCCCTGTGTTTTACTTTACTCAGGTGCTGGGGATTTAAATCTCGTCCTTATTGTGCAACAAAAGTTCTTATCCACCATTTCCCAGAGGCAAATTCTCTTTCTTCCTTTCTTTCTTTCTTTCTTTCTTTCTTTCTTTCTTTCTTTCTTTCTTTCTTTCTTTCTTTCTTTCTTTCTTTCTTTCTTTCTTTCTTTCCTCTCTCTCTCTTTCTTTCCTTTCTTTTTTCTCTCTTTCTCTCTCTCTTTCATATCATCAGGATTGTTTTTATTGAACTCTCTATTAAGGTGACATTATCACTGTATTTTCAGGATCCAGGAGGTTGTTTTTCATAGAAGTGCGTATCAGTTATTTTCTCATTGCTGAGGCAGAATACCCAACTGGAAGCAATGCAGGGAAGAAAAGGGTTTATTTTGGCTTACAGTTTAAAGGGGAAATGCTATCATTGTGGGAAAGCTTGGCAAGAATAGACAGCTAGTGTCCCAACGTCACGTCAGCATGGAGGAACTAGAGCATGAACAGCTAGAAGGGCTGAGCTATAATGCCTCAAGCCCTATCCCTTCCCAGTGACACACTTCCTCCAGCAAGACTCCACCTCCTAAGGTTCCATGACCTTCCTTCCCAAACTGAGATTAAGTATTCAAATACATGAGTCTATGTGGGACAGTTTACCTTCAAAAAACCATAAGAGTTACTAAATCCATTATTATTTTAATTCCAACTATTCTCTTAACATTGCCTCTATCCATGAGAAATAATGTCTTCCTGTATGATGGAGAAATAGATTAACAGTTTATTTATCAAATGAAGAGGAAAAAGAGATGGATCCCCAAATGGAGACTTGAAATTTATTTGCAAGAACAAACTGTGTATTTATATTGAAACAACATTCTTGAAAACAAATTAATGTCAGCATACTTTGGATCATTTACACCTAAGTAATCATTAAAAGGCTTTTTTACAGAACAAATTATACCTATGACAATTATGTCGTTATTTCCTAGAAAAAATTGAAATGTGTTCATATTGCCTTCTTACTCTCAATTTACTTTAGACACTTTATATACATACACTTCTATCAACATTAATAAATTGTTATTAATAGAAGTTGTTTTATATGACCACTTCATTCTGAATAGTGGTTTATACTTTAAAATAAAGTCAATTGTAAGAGTGACACAAAGCTAAGGGTTCAAAAATTGAAAAAAATTCTACAAATATATAAAAAGTTATCATCAGCTGGAGTAAATATGAGAAATGTTTTTGGAATTCACTGGTCTATTGCAGAGCAATGTGTTCTTAGAAAGATATTTAAGTGCAACAAAATGTTGGCACAGAAAGTTATAAATGTGAGTCTTTTTTAAGCTTTGTGAATTACGAATCATGGTATTCTAATATGTACTTAAAAACTGTTTGCTTAACAATTTATTTACATACTAATAAGAGGATTTTGTCCACAGACTGATCCGGCTTTCCCACAGAGGAGGATACCCAGCTGATGGGGGACAGGGAGGAGGGAAATCGGAGATTTGGGTATACCAACACCTTATTTACTTATTCAGTGTACCTAAATATGGATAATAAAGACATAATTTATAAAAAAATATAAAAAAGAGTCTATAAATTTGTGTTTTGGACAATTTTGGGCACCCTTGGTGCCTATCTCCGTTATCCTTCCCTAAGATATCTGCCTTGCTGTGGGAATAGCTCTTTTGCTCATCACTCCACTTCCTTACAGGTTGTGTTAGGGCTCTAAATGGTGAGTTTGAGGTGGTTCTTCTCCTGCTTGGGTGCCCCATCAACTCCGGTCCACTTGGTGGGCTTCAGTTGTCCACAGTTCTCCTTGATTTCTGAAAAATACAAACAGAATCTTCAGTAGAGAGTGAGGTCATTATTGTTGAATTGAGACAAATATTGCTAGTTTGGTGAGCACTTGAAGGATGTAGCCTTTCTGAGGACCTATGGTTAGTGAGAACTTCCCCTTGGTGAACCATTCTTGGTCCCCATTCAAGGTTGCCTTGGGTTCCTGTACCAGTCAAGAGTTCCCTGCTCCTGAGCGGATCTCATATCCAATTAACCAGCTCTTGATTGTGTGAAAGAAGTTGAATGTGCTTGTTATTTTCACTTAACAAAGCTTTAATTCATTCTTCACAATGGCATCTACTTGGGAGAAAAGATAACTGTATGAATTTTCATTGAAATCTGGTGTGAAATTCTCAAGACAGAAATGAACCTTTTGCTCTAACACTACAGCAGTTCCTGTCTCTCAGACAACAGATGTCATGTGAAATCCTGAATCTATCCTTGTCATAACTTAATACAAGAGTAGTGCTCCAACTAAACACCTTCGACTATTTCACTAAACTTTTCCACTGCAAAAAAAATGGGGTGGGGTCCCTTATTGAATCTCTATTTTCACTCATGAAAAAAGACCTGGCTTCAAATTTCCCATAATTCAAACGATGAAGGACTTTATCCAGGACCACACCTCAGTGGATACCTCAGACACTACCATCAGTCCTGTGCTGTGGATAGCACATGCTCATCCAGCTGCACAGACAGGCAATTGAATCTTCCCATTAGAATTGGTGCAAGTCAATTCCAAATTGGACATAGCCTGTGAACATTTAGGAGTAACTGATGGCATTTAGAAGACAAACTTTAAGCAAAAATGCACTTGATACATTGGATAGCAAATCAATATCTAAATGGTGACTCTGTCTGTACATAATGGTCCTGTTTAATATATGAAATGTTCACTATATTGAAGAATTCTTTTCTGCCTCAGAGGGCAAACTTTAATTGTTCAGATAAGACAATGTATTTTCTTGGTAATAAAATGCATGTGAGTGCTACAAAAAATTACAAAACTATTTTAAAAGTTTGGAAATAATACAAATATCTACTGGTGCCACAAGCCAGAGATACTAGTAAACAACTTAAATAGCTTTCATTTTGAGTAACTCTTTTCCCACCACACACACACACACACACACACACACACACACACACACA
>PVHP010049238.1:0-12237 GCA_004024765.1 Zapus hudsonius
CTCTCTCTCATAAATAAATGCTTAGCACTTGCTGGCAGGAGTATCACTTAGCTTCTGGTGCTGCAACAAAACATTGGACCAAAAGCAGCTTTTGAGGAGGAAAATGTTTTACTTCCGGCTTACAGGTTTTTGACTAACTTCCATTCATATAGACAATATAATATGATCACAACACCCTCCCTCCTCCCCTCCCCCTCCACTGAATCCCTTCTTTCCAATCAGTCTCGCTTCGATTTTGATACCATCATTTTATTATTATTATTATTATTATTCCGGTCTTGGGTAAACAGTGTCAGCTACTGTGAGGTCATGAATACCACAAGCTCCTTTGGGTCTGGAAGACAGGATTGCAAAGCCCTCCTCCCCTTCCTTTGGCTCTTACATTCTTTCTGCCCCTCTTCCACAATGGTCCCTGAGCCTTGAAGGTGTGACAGAGATGTCTCAGTGCTAAACACTGTCACTTCTCAGCACCCGGCCATTTTTGAGTCTCCCCAGTGTTCACTGCCATCTGAAAAGAGAAGCTTCTCCAACCAAAAGTGAGAGTAGCATTAATATATGGGCATAAATGTAAGTATTTAGAGGGCAGTTTGGCGGGCATAATGTATCCATTTAGCCAGACTAGTGCTTATGACCTCCAGAGCCATAGGTTTCTCATTACATTGTCAGTGTCAGGAAGGCCTCAAGTCAATCAGAAAGCAGTTGCTTTCTCCCATAATAGACATGCACCTTTGCCTTGGCTGGTGTATTTGACCCGGCTGTCCAGCAGTAAAGCTTGCAAGGTCACCCATCAGGCTGCACAGCTCTTTGCAGCATTGTGACAACTAGTCAACAGGCTGCAGGGCTGGAGGCAGTTTTGAGGGGGGCTTCATCATGGCAGAGAAAGAGAGAGCAGCAAGAGCAAGCTAGCTCTGAGCACCCAGTAGGGCTGGACTCAAGGTTTCCTCCTCCAGCAGGGTTCCATCTACAGCGACTTACACACAAATACCTGTGGCCATGAGGGCCATTCACATTCAAACCACCAGGACGGGTAATGGTTGCTGGGGAGGGGAAGACATTTTCTTCAGTTGTATAACCACTGGTAAACCTCCTACCTGTGTTCATAAGGAAACTCTAATTAAATCTAATTAAACTCAGTGGATCATAACACACACACACACACACACACACACACACGCATGCACACGCATGCATGCAAGGAAAAAAAGGCATCACAGCCCACCACGACTCAGGGAACTGAGTGGAAGAGGGGGCCGAAAGATTGTGAGATCCTTGGTGGGGGAGAATACCCAAAGTCATGGCCACCCTCAGTAACAACACACTGGGGCCAGCGGAACTGGTATTGGGAGGTGGATGATTATGATCAAAACTACATTACAGACAAAATTATCAATAAACAGGGCTGGAGAGATGGCTTAGCGGTTAAGGCACTTGCCTCCAGTGCCTAAGGCTCCCAGTTCAATTCCCTAGTACCCACATAAGCCAGACCCACAAGGTGGTGACCCTGGTTCTCTCTGCTCTCTCTCTCTCTCTCTCTCTCTCTCTCTCTCTCTCTCTCTCTCTCTCTCTCTCTCTCTCTCTCTCTCTCTCTGCTTGAAAAATGAATAAATAATTTTTTTTTAATTATCAATAAACAGGGCTGAGGAGATAGCTCAGCAGTTAGTGGTGCTCTGCCTGCCGGCCTGGCTTCATTTTTTCACTGGCCACATAAAAGCCAGATGCACAATGTGACTCTTGTGTGTAGAGTTGATCTGCAGTGGCAAGAGGCCCTGGCATGCCCATATTCATTCTTTATTCTCTCTCTTTGATAAACAAATTGAAAAAAAATTTTTTTTTGGTTTTTCAATGTAGGGTCTCGCTCTAGCCCAGGCTGACCTGGAATTCACTTTGTAGTTTCAGGCTGGCCTAGAACTCACACCCAGCTGAAAAATATATATTTTTAAGGGCTCGCCAGGTTTGGTAACACACGCCTTTAATCCCAGCACTCGGGAGGCAGAGGTTCAGGAGGATCGCCGTGAGTTCTAGGCCAGCCTGAGACTCCAGTGAATTCCAGGTCAGCCTGGGCTAGAGTGAGATCCTACCTCGAAAAACCAAAAAAAAAAAAAAAGAAAGAAAGAAAACTAAGGGCTCAGCAGTTAAAGTCTTGCCTGCAAAGTCTAAGGACCGGGGTTGAACTCCCCATACTCATGTAAAGCCAGATGTGCAAGGTGGCACATGCATCAGGAGTTCATTTGCAGTGGTTAGAGGCCCTGGTGTGCCCATTCTCAATTCTGCCCCCCTCTAATAAAAAAGATATATTTTAAAAAAATTTAAAGCTGGGCATGGTAGCACACATCTTTAATCCCAGCACTTGGGAGCTAGAGGTAGGAGGATCTTTATGAGTCCAAGGCCAACTGGGACTACAGAGTGAGTTCCAGGTCAGCTACCTCGAAAATAAAGTAAAGGAAGATGGTGAATAGTGGAGCCTTTGGGTGTAGACACAGGATGGAGACATGGGACTCGCAGGGTTGTGAGCCGTACTCCTACTGTGCGCAGGGCCTGTGTTCAGAAACCCTCTCTCCCAGATTCATTGTTGAAGTCCGTCACAGAGATCCTGTCAGCTTCCCACAAGGACAATATTTTGTAGCGCTGTAGTTGATGAAGCGCTCTCTGCCTCCACAATCTAACCTGTGTGTGTGTGTGTGTGTGTGTGTAGGCCATAGGTCAACATCCTGTGTCTTATGTGATTACTCTTCACCTTATTTTCACTTTTTTTCAAGAACACAGTATGTAAGGTCATTATAGTTTATCAATGTCTTGTTTTGTAATAAATGTGTAAAGCTCCATGGAAACAAATACAGCTGTGTCTCAATGCCATGTGGCAGACATTCAGCAGGAAGGAAAGAAAAGATGGGGTTGTGGCTCAGAAACTCAACAGAAGACTCATTCCTTCGTGTGCCTCTTTGTAAAGGCACAAGGTGACTCATTCATTTGGAGTCCATTTGCAGTGGCTGGAGGCAGGAGGATTACCAATGAGTTCAAGGCCACCCTGAGTGTCATGGTTTGATCCAGGTGTCCCCCACAAACAAATGAATGTGTTCTGGGCAATCGATCTTCAGGTGATGGAAGTTTGGATTTTACAACCTCGCTGGAGCTGTGTTGTTGGGGGCTGGCCTATGGGGTTATAAGCCAGCTTCCCCTCGCCAGTGTTTGGCACACCTTCCCGGCGCTGTTTGCAGTGCTGTGCCGGAGGTGATGTCCACCCCTCTGCTCATGCCATCGTTTTCCCTGCCAGGATGGAGTCTCCCCTTGAGTCTGTAAGCCAAATAAACCCATTCCTCCACAAGCCGCTTTTGTTTGGGTTCTTTCTGTGCAGCAACTAGAAATCTGACCACAACACTGAGCCTACATTCTGAATTCCAGGTCAGCCTCAGCTCAAAAAAAAAAGGAAAAAAAAAAGAAAAACAAGAAGGTGAGAGAAGAGTGTGCCATGTGGGGAAAAAGACAACTGTGTTCCAGGAAAGGTGTCCAATCAAAATAACCTGAGCTGACAGCAGAGGGAGGTGAGTGGAGTTGGGCATCCTCTCCGGGGGAGGGGGATCACCGGGAAGAGCCATCCAAGGGTGTGGCTAGTGCAAAGACCCTGAGGCACCCTTGCCACCATCCTAAGGGTGGCCATGGGGTAAAGACTTTAAGCTTTCATTCACAGTGTGCCAAGAGGCCCTCTGCCATGTCTGCAGTTACTTACACGATGCCCCCGGCTGCTGTGTGGGTAGGGGTGGGGACGGCTGCAGGACTTCATGGAGGATAAGGTCCTCCTTCTGTGTAGGTGAGCACACCTGTCCACCAGCCAGGAACACGTGCTCGCACACATGTTCTCACACATCTCCACGGTCGACTTGACAGATTTACAATCACCAGAAAAACAAATCTCTAGGCTTGTCCATGGCAGACTTTCTGTATTAGATCCACTGAGGAGGGAGACCCACCCTAACTGACCGTGACGCCATTCCATGCCGCCCCCCAGGCGAGAGCCAGCTGAGCACCAGCACCCATCTCTCTGCTCCGTGAGTGAGCCGCCATGGCTTCCCACTGCGATGGTTTGCAAGCCCCACAGACCCCTCCTTCCTCCCTTCTTTCCCTTCTCCATTCCTTCCTTCTTCCTTTCTTCTGGAAACCATTTTTGTCAGGCGTTGTCACAGCAACAAGAAAGTAGCGCAGCCATTAGCAGGCTGTGCAGCTGGGCTAGGGGAGACCCCCAGAGCCCAAATTCTGGCATAAAACAAACCCCAGTAAGGGGTGGGGGGCATGGTGGCACACGCCTTTAATCCCAGCACTCAAGAGGCAGAGACAGGAGGATCGCTGTGAGTTCCAGGTCAGTCTGGGACTACAGAGTGAAATCAAGGTCAGCCTGAGCCAGGTGAGACCTGGGGGGGGGGGATAGGGGACACCAACCTGAGGCACAGCACAAGAGGGCCGAAGCTGGGCTGAGGCAGGAGGTGAGAGGCAGACACCCACCTAGCTGACACCCAGCTCACCAGGCCAGGCCAGGGGGACTCCAGCACAGAGCCTCAATCTGGTCCCAGTTCACTAGGTCAAAGAGTTGTGGGAAGGGTTCCTTTCCTGCTCTCCAAGGTTGCTTTACCTCCGCCTCACCCCAGGGCTGTGGAAACTGAGTAGGTGCCAGCGACCAAGACACCTGCGGCAATTTTCCTAAGCTCGGCCTCCCTCGGGCAAGCTGAGATAAGGCCAGTGACACCAAGGCCTGGGGACAGCGGGTAAGGCCACCATGGCCCTGCAGGATAGGTGCCTGGGACTGAGCCCAGGGCACCCAGCCCCTAAGGGTGCACACCCTATTTCCTTTCACCAACAGGCCCAAAGCAAGCAAACTCCAGAACTTTCTTTTTTTTTTATTTTTTAAAATATTTTATTTATTCATTTTCAAGCAGAGATACAGAGAGAGACAGAGAGAGAGAGAGAGCGCGAGAGCGCACCAGGGCCACCACCTTGTGGGTCTGGCTTATGTGGGTACTGGGGAATTGAACCCAGGGCCTTAGGCACTGGAGGCAAGTGTCTTAGCCACTGAGCCATCTCTCTAGCCCCAGAACATTCTTATTAGGAACATATATGTTAGAAGAGCATCAAGAGCTCACACCTTAACCCCACCATACAGGAGGCCGAGGCGGGAGAACCAGAGTTCAAGGTCATCCTAGGCTACACTGAGTTGGAGTCCAGCCAAAGCTACATAAGACCCTTTCTCAAAAAGAAAGAAAGAAAGAAAGAAAGAAAGAGAGAGAGAGAGAGAGAGAGAGAGAGAGAGAGGGAGGGAGGGAGGGAAGGAAGGAAGGAAAGGAAGGAAAGGAAGGAAGGAAAGAAAGAAAGGAAGGAAAGAAAGAAAGGAAGGAAAGAAAGGAAAGAAAGAAAAGGGCCAGGTGTGGTGGTGCACTTGGGAGGCAGAGGTAGGAGGATCATCATGAGTTCAAGGCCAACCTGAGACTACATAGTGAATTCCAGGTCAGCCTGGGCTAGAGTGAGACCCTACCTCAAAAAGAAAGAAAGTAAACAAAAAAAGAAAAGGTCTGGCTGGAGAGATGGCTCAGCGGTTGAGGCGCTTGCCTGCAAAGCCTAAGGACCCTGGTTCAATTCCCCAGAACCCACTAAAGCTAGATGCACAAAGTGGCACATATATCTAAAATTCATTTGCAATGACTTAGAGGCCCCTGGAACACCCATACTCTTCCTCTCCGTCTGCTTGCAAATAAATAAATAAAATAAAAAAGTAAAGGCCCACAGATGACTGCTTCAGGCAGTCAGCTCGCCATAGGCGTCCAAAGGCTGCACTTCAGTGAGGCAGCTTCAGAAGGGCCTGGCTGCCAACCCTTCCAGCTACGGGTCCTTCGCCGAGCTTCTAGACTGATGGCTGTCCTGCTCCCCCAATGACAGGCCAGCTTCAAAGAAAAGCCCAAAGGGAAAGGTTTGTACGACTGCTTTCCCAGGAAGTGGGTGCTGATTACCGGCATGGCACCTCGGGCAGCAGGAGAGCTCATTAAAAAGAAAAAGAGCAGCTTTGCCCTACAGCCCAGAGGGGCTTCGTTGAAGAGCCCACTTCCAAGTCAATTAAAACAAAAGAAAAGAAAAGCTGGATCTGAAGAGATAATTCAGCAGTTAAAGGTGCTTGCAATGTCTGATGACCCACATCCAATTTCCTGGTACCCAGATGCACAAAGTGGTGCATGCATCTGGAGTTTCCTTGAAGTGGCTAGAGGCTCTGTAGTCTCTCTCTCTCTCTCTCTCTCTCTCTCTCTCTCTCTCTCTCTCTCTCTCTCTCTCTCTCTCTGCAAATAATAAAAAATATTTCTACAAAGAAAAGTCAACAACAGAGGGACCAATAGGGGCAGTGTGATTCCCCACTGTACAACTGCAGACATTAGTTGAACAGAAAGGAATTGATCTGTAACCTTCAAAGCTCCTAAAGGGACTTTTGGTTCTTGGCGTTCTTGGGTTTGCATGTGTGTATGTAGGGGAGGACGTGGTGTGTGGGATATGACACTTGCCTGAGGTGGCCCGAGCAGAACTAGGCGTCCCGCCCTGTTAGCACCACTACTCTTCTCCCCGTGTGTGCATGTGTGTGCGTGTGTGTGTGCACATGTTTCGAAGAGGGTCTCCCTGTAGCCTAGGTTGAGCTGGAACTCACTCCGTAGCCCAGGTTGCCCTTGAGGTGATCTTTCTGCCTCAACCTCCCAAGTGCTGGAATTAAAGGCATGAACCACCACACCCAGCTCAGTTTTTAAAATTATATCTTTATTATCCATAATTAGATACACTGGACGAGCAAATAATGTGTCGATGTCCCCAATTCCTCAATTTCCCTCTTCCCTGTCCCCAATCAGCTGGGTATCCTCCTCCTTGGGCAGTCTGGATCAGTCCATGGGGTAGCGGGTTATGGCTAGCCTAGGAGTCAACCCGGTTCCACCCCCTTTGTATGTTGTTACTGAGGGGGGCCATGTCTCTGGCTATTCTCCCCCACCATGGCTCTTGCAATCTTTCCGCCCCCTCTTCCGCTCAGTTCCCTGAGTCATGGTGGGTGAGTATTAAGGCTGCTTTATTGTTGAGGTCTTAGAGGGTCTCTGTACTTCTGCTTTAGGTTATGTTGAAGATCTTTGGTGTCTGTCTCGCTGGCTTAGCCTGGGTTGACTGATTGGCTGTGGTTATAGGTCTCTTGCTTATCCCACCACTCTCTGTGGGGTTCCATGTGGATCCTCCATGGTAGGTCTGAAGTGGCTCATCTCTTGCCAGGATGTCAGGCCTGTGGTAGGGTTGGAAAGCCCACGGCTCTTTCTCACTGCCTTCTGAAAAATACAAACAGAATCTCCAATGGAGAGTGAGATCAGCATAGGTTAAATGGGACAAACATTGTTAATCTGGTCTGTAGACCCATGATTAGTGGGGGCTTCCCCTTAGAATCTGCGTTCTTGGTCTCTGCAAGAATTTGCTTTGGATCCCCGTTCCAGTGAAGGGTTTCTTGCCACTGAGTGGATCTCTTAGCCAATCAAAGAGCAGTTGATTAGTTGCCTTATGAAAATGCTTCAACATTATATTGTAGGTATTTTCAGGGACCGTAATGACTTCGGTTGTCTTTAAGGCTGGTAAAGTGGCATCACTACTGTCAGCTTTTTCTAAGTTTCTGCAGAAAAATATTCAGATAAGCAAATGAATTGGCTGGCTTCAGAGACCCTCTTTCTAAAAAGGAAAATGGGCTGGGGCGATGTCTGGGTCAGTAAAACACTTGCTGAACAAGCAGAAGGACTTGAACTCAGATCCCCAGCGCCCATGTAGATGGCACATAGACACAGTGGCCACCTGTAGTCCCAGCGCTTGGGAGGCGCATGCAGAGGATCCCTCCCTGTGCAAGCTGGCTGGCTGTGAGCTCTGCCTTCAAGTGAGAGATTCCGCCTCAGTAAATGAAGTCAAGAGCAATAGAGGAGGTGGTGCTTTGAGTCAGTCAGCTGTCCTCCATAATCTCATGCGTTCAGAATGCTTGGTCTCCAGCTGATGGCAATTTGGGAGGTGGGTCCTTGCTGGGGGAGGTGTGCTGGTGGCGGTGGGCTAGAGGGGTTAGCCCAGCTCCTCTTTGCTAGAGTTTGGCTCACTCCTGCTCCTGTTTGTCACCTGCTGTGGCAGAAGTGATGTCCAGCCTCTGCTCCTGTCATGCTTTCCCTGCCATCTGGAAGCTTTCCCGTACACCAAAATAAAAACCTTTCTCCCATCAGCTGCTTTTTTTTTTTTAAGGTAGGGTCTCACTCTAGCCCAGGCTGACCTGGAATTCACTCTGTAGTCTCAGGGTGGCCTCAAACTCATGGTGATCCTCCTACTTCTGCCTACCGAGTGCTGGGATTAAAGGGGTGTGCCACCACGCCCGACTTTTTTTTTTCTTTTTTTGAGGTAGGGTCTCACTCTAACCCAGGCTGACCTGGAATTCACTATGGTGGTGGAATTCACTCAGGGTGGTCTCGAACTCACAGCGACCCTAAGATCTCAGCCTCCTGAGTGCTGGGATTAAAGGCCTGGACCACCACGCCCGGCCTACTTTGTCCCAGAAACAAGGTAACTGCAACAGGGGAAGGCGCCTGTGGTCAACCTTTGGCCTGCCCAAGCAGGTATGCCCACACACATCAGAATATACATATGCAGGCCTGGAGAGATGGCTCGGCAGTCAAAACGTGCTTGCTTGCAAAGCCTGCTGGCCCAGGTTCAATTCCCAAGACACCCAGGTAAACCAGATGCAAAAAGTGGTGCCATAACCTGGTGTTCATTTGCAGCAGCAAGAGGTCCTGGTGCACCCAGACACACGCACACAAATAAATAATACACACACCTCACACATATACATACAAAAAATTAATAAATAAAAATCTTCTTTGGGAGCTGAGCATGGTGGCACACACCTTTGATCCCAGCACTCAGGAGGCAGAGGTAAGAGGATCACTGTGAGTTAAAGGCCACCCAGAGACTATTGAGACTTCATAGTAAATTCCAGGTCAGCCTGGGTTAGAGTGAGACCCTAGCTCAAAAAAAACAAAACAAAACAAAAATCTTCTTTGATATACCATATATATTTTATACATTACTATTATATATGTATAGAGGACATTGTACCATGTGAGCGGTGGCCTAAAATGATGTCCACTGGAACACATTAGTACGACCTTACTTGGAAAAGAACTTTGCAGATGTGTCGAGATGAGATCTGCAGGTGAGATCATCCTGGATTACCCAGGGTTATCCTGAACCTAATGACAAGTGTCCTTAGAAGACACTCACAAAACTGGGTGTGGTAGAATATGCCTGTGTTCCCACGAGCTCCAGAGGCTGAGGCAATGGGTCACTTGAACCCAGGAGTTGTTGGAGACCAGCCTGGGAAACATGGAGAGGCCCTGTCTCAGAAAGGAAGGGAAGGAGGACAGCCATGGGACTCAGAGGCAGAGACTGAAGTGAAGCGACCATGAGCTTCCAGAAGCTGGAGGAGGCGGAAGGGACATCCCCTGAGGCTTTGGAGGAAGCACAGCCCTGCCACACCTGGACCGTGGGAAGCATCCACTTGCCAGCTTGGTTCTGGTTCCTGTTCTGGAAGCCCTAGGAAGCAGAGCAGAACTGTGGGCAGAGGTTTCCTCTGTGGATGTGTCAAAGGGCCCTGTCATCTCGTCTGGGCAGGACTGGTTTTTGTAAGGAGAAGGCATTCCATTATCCTCATAGTATTAACATCTACTGTGACAGCTTCTTGAGGTGGGGTCTGGGTGGCTTTGGGTCCACAGAGCCTAGCATGGAAAAGTGTTCCAAGAAGATTTGGAGAATGAAAGATGAATGTGGTGGTTTGATCAGGTGTCCCCTGCTGATGGCAAGTTGGGAGGAGGAGCCGTGCTGGAGGAGGTGTGGTGGTAGGCTTTAGGGTGTTACAGCTAGATACCCCTTGTTGGAGCTTGGCTCATCTTCTTACTACTGTTCTTGTCCAGCCTCTGCTCTACCACCTGACCCCTGCCGTGGTGAAGCTTCCCTCCAGACTGTGGGCAAAATAAATCCTTTCCTCCCGTCAACTGCTTTGGCCTGGTGTTTTATCCCAGTAATGAGAAGGTAATTACAACAATAAGGAATCAATACCTCCAGCACCCCTGCCTTCTTGCCTAAATCTATGATAAAAAATTTCTTATGCCCAGCACTTGGGAGGCAGAGGTAGGACGATCACCATGAGTTTGAGGCCACCCTGAGACTACATAGTGAATTCCAGGTCAGCCTGGGCTAGAGTGAGACCCTACCTCGTGGGGGGGGTACATTTGGAACTATATCATTCCAGAGGCTCTGGATTCCATCCCTGTGGAAGGAAGAGAAGGGAAAGAAAGGGGAAAGGAATTCATAAAATATATTTTTTGTTTTTGTTTTGTTTCAGTTTTTTGTTTGTTTTTCAAGGTAGGTTCTCCCTCTAACCCAGGCTGACCTCGAACTCACAGTTATCCTCCAACCTCTGTCTTCCAAGTGCTGGGATTATAAGTGTAGTCACCACATCTAGCTATTTTCTTATTTTAAAGGAAAAAAATTGACACGATATTTGGACTCGTTGACTCCAAATCAAGAGGATTCAGAAAACACCACTTTTAGTTAGTAAATCTAGAATTCCAACAAATTGGATGAATCTGTTACTGGTTTTCAGTGAACCAGCTGGTTTCCGGTAGGATGGTCTGGCACACACTTGCGATTAGTTCTTGTCATCCTTCCTGAAGGCCCTCTGGGCTGTCCCAGAGGTGAAACGTCCTGGCGCCAGACCACGACTCCATCCCTCAAAGCACAAGGCTAAACCCCCATTATTAATGTATTGCCTTTTTTTACTGGTTCAAACTTGATACCTAGCCAAGGCTGGCCCTGACTTCCTGATCCTCCTGCCTCACCCCTTCAGTGCTGGGATTCCAGATATGCACCCCCTGCCCAGACCGTGTCTGTGTGGGGAGGAGGGGCATAGGCATGTGTTTGTGTGTGTTCCTTTGTGTGTGGAGCATGTTAGTGCTTGTGAATTTGGAGACCCGAGGTGGTTGACTTTGAGTATCTTCCTCAATCGCTCTCCACCTTATTTATTTGCAAGCAGAGAGAGAGAGAGAGAGAGAGAGAGAGAGAGAGAGAGAGAGAGAGAGAGAGAGAGAGAGAGAGAGAGAGAATGGGCACACCAGGGCCTCCAGCCACTGCAAACTCCAGATGCATGCACCACTTTGTGCTTCTGGCTTTCATGGGCACTGGGGAACCGAACCCGGATCCCTAGGCTTTGCAGGCAAGTGCATTAACCGCTGAGCCATCTCTCCAGCCCCCCCCCCCACCTTATTTTTTTTTAGACAGCCTCTCACTGAACCTGGAACAAATTCTGGCAGTCCTCCTGGCTCTGACCCCCCCCAGTGCAGGATTCCACGCATGTGTTTCTGCTGCTGGCTTTTCCGTAGGTGTGGGATCTGAACTCAGTTCTCCGTGCTTATGTAGAAGCACTTTCCCCAGTAGCCAGCCTTTGCTACTTGTGGATCATCCAGGGCCTACATTCCAGGAAATGAAGGCAGGGGCCTGGCTGGGTTGCTAGCTGGGGGCTCCTAGGGTACACTTGCTACATGAAGGCACCGTACCCTTCAGCTCACTCAGAGATCCTAGGCTGCCCCTCCGGCCGTGACCCTGCAACCCAGCACCACCACAGAAAGCAGGGCCCAAGTGGCACTCACCCTTGTACCCAGTGCTAACAGTGGCTCAAAAGTCATCGTACCCTAAAGACACTTAAGAGCAGCAGCCAGGCCACACGAAGCTTGCTACAATTTGCTCCTGCTTGTTTAGAGTGAGAGAGGGTGACAGATGGGGTGACCGTGTACCCTGTGGCTCCATTTGGCATTTTTCCTCTTATGTAAGTTGCACATTCTCTTTGCAGGAGCCAGGTTTCCACAGAAAAGGGTTTTGTGTTAACACAAAGGCTCTAGTGTGTTCTACTGACTTCCATGGTGAAAGGAGACACACATGTTCCAAGGCAGGCAGCAGGCACGAGGCTTGCCTGCTCTCAGTCTCTTGCTCTCTCTCTAAAAATATTTTATCTGCAAGGAGAGAGAATGAGAATGGGCCCAGGCACTGAAAATGAACTCTCTAGATACACAAGCCACTTGGGCAACTGCCTTTATGTGGGTACTGGGGATGTGAACCTGGGTATTTGGGCTTTGCAGGCAAAAGCCTTAGACTCCAATTTTTTTTTTT
>PVHP010049239.1:0-12253 GCA_004024765.1 Zapus hudsonius
GGGAAGGCCTGGGTGGGTAAAAAGAATTTACCAGGGCAGGAGAGATTTTTTTCAGTGGTTAAGGCTTTTGTCTACAAAATCTAACCACCTGACCTCAATTCCCCAGGACCCATATAAAGCCAGATGCACCAAGTAGAGCATACACCTGGAGCTCGTTTGCAGTGGAGGCCCTGACACACCCCTTCTCTCCCTCTCTCTCTCTCTCTCTCCCTCCTCTCTCTCTCCTCTCTCTCTCTCTCTCTCTCTCTCTCTCTCTCTCTCTCTCTCTCTCTCTCCAAGTAAATAATTTTTTTTTTTTTGGTTTTTCGAGGTAGGGTCTCATTCTAGTCCAGGCTGACCTGGAATTCACTGTGTAGTCTCAGGGTGGCCTTGAACTCATGGTGATCCTCCTACCTCTGCCTCCCAAGTGCTGGGATTAAAGGCGTGCGCCACCACACCCAGCCAACAATTTTTTTTAAAGGGGGAAAAATTTTACCAGGGGAATGAAAAGACAGAGGGAATTTATTTATTTATTTATTTTTATTTTATTTTATTTATTTAATATTTTATTTATTCATTTTCAAGGAGAGAGAGAGAGAGAGAACACCAAGGCCACCACCTTGTGGGTCTGGCTTATGTGGGTACTGGGAAATTGAACCCAGGGCCTTAGACACTGGAGGTACGAGCCTTAACCGCTGAGTCATCTCTCCAGCCCCAGAGGGAATTTATTGAAATGCAGTGCAAGGAGGTTGCAGGGTGAGAGGAGCCTGTGGCTGAGAGGACCAAGTCTCTATAGTAGGTGGGGAGGGAGTGGTGTTCTTTTCTCAAGGACCACTTGGGCAAGGTCAGTATCTGGATGGACAGGTGGGCATCTCTCTGTCTTGTTAAGTAGTAAATTCTACAGCACAGTTGCTTTTCTTGAGACTGGCCATTTGTACATCAAGAATTAGGCTCCAGATATCTGTGAGGTACCTGCGAGAGTCACACGGGGTCAGGCTCCCAGGATTCGTGGTCTGCTTGTTAAAAGTATGGGAATTTTAGTTTTGTTTCAGGCCTTTTGTCTCTACGCTACTCACAATATTAAGTCAATATTTAATCTTTTTTTGTGTGTGTTTCACCTACCCTTTGAAGCAGGAAACATCACCAGGCACTTGTGTGTTCACCATAGACCTGGGTGGAGGAGACAGAAGTATGTTTGTCTCCCTGAGAGGTCACGGTCAAGAGAGAATAAAGCCTGTGTGCTATGGTAGCACAGATTCCTGAAGAAACATGACCCTTTTTTTTTTGAGATAGGGTCTCGCTCTAGCCCAGGGTGACCTGGAATTCACTATATAGTCTCAGGGTGGCCTTGAACTCACAGTGATCCTTTTACCTCTGCCTCTCGAGTGCCAGGATTAAAGGTGTGCCTGGAATCACCTCTACCATTTGCATCAAGAAATTTCTGTGTTCAAGGCTGCAAGCAGAACCAATCGACAGTGTGGCAGCAGGGTGAAGAGGGCAGGGAAGAGTCCAGAATGGCACCAGGGAGCAAGCACTCCCAGGCAGTGAGACCAGGAATGCCGTGACCTTGGCTTTTCATGAGGCTCTGTTGACATGCGGATGTCAACAACTACCCCAAGAACTACCTTCATTCTGTGCTGTCGTAGTCAGCCACATGCCGCTGGGACGAATCTCCAAACCAGGCACAATTTATGGGAGGAAAGTATTTATTTGTAGCTATAGGTACAGGGGAAGTTCCAGAATGCAAAAGAGGCTGCTCCCCTTTCACAGGTCCAAGCAGAGAGAAAAACCCACCACCTACAACACACACACACTAGCAAACAGGTAAGAGGGCAAGGAGAGAATTCTTTCACCTTTATATAGCCCTAAGGTGGGGTCTTGCAATTCTATCCCAAACTTAATGGCTTCCTGAGTCTCTGAAATTTCCTTCCTGCATTGCCCACACAGGAAAGGATGTTTACTTCTAGCTCTCCTGAGCTTCCTTACATCCTGCCCCCTACTGAGAGGCTGCCTTCCTGTGAACATCCTCAGAGACCCACCCAAGGTAATTAAAAAGATCAAGTTGACAACAAAACCTAACCATCACATGTGCTTAGCTGTAGGCTGGGCCTGGTTGTACAGGGGCAGCAGATGACCCCAGACCTAGCCCTTCTCCTGGTCTTCCCACCAGATGCAGGCTAAGGGTGCAGCCCCCCACCTGGCCCATCACAGTCTTAGGTGCAGGAGAAAGAACTAGGGGACCACACACCAGCTCTGGACAGTTTTTTTGGGGAGAGATGGGGACTTTCATAGGCTGTAGGCAGCAGATGAGAGGAACAAAGGAGATTAACCATCACAACAAATGTTGAGGAAATATTGTCAAGGAAAAAGGGAATCCATCCATCCCCCTCTCCTTGGGGACAGGCGAGGGTGGCGTGGGGTGGACGGCAAATATTTAGGGCAAACAAAGGCTATAGTTTTCTCTCCTGGCCACAAATATGTGCTTCTCTTCTTTCTATATGCAAAATAAACTCACCCCCAAGGGAGCTATACCTAAGATCCCATGGGGAATCCATGTCCAGACTCTCATGAACCCCTTAGGAAAACACCCCAAAGACTCCATTAAGCTCACAGTCCATTATCTGTGATCCTCAAAGGAGGTGCCTTAAAGATCCCATGGGGCTCAATATCTAAGACCCCATGATGATCCCTACATTATGGTTGCAGACCCTCTTAGACCTGTGAATGAAACCACCGAGTCAGTCAACCGTTGAAAATGAATGCTCCACCTTCCAGGCACGCTCTCAGTATGTGCTGATAGGACCTAGGCTGATGAGGGCAGGTCACGCTCCACTGGGAACAGATGCAAGGCTGTCACCACTTGGCACTGTGGTTCTGCAAGCAAGTGCTTTTAACCACTGAGCCATCTCCCCAGCCCCTTGCCCTGTGGGTCTTAAGTTCGAGCCAGAAGTAGCAGGACCACCCAAGAGCCCCTTCTCCTGGAATGAGGCCCTCTGGCCATTCTTTGTGGCTTTGGGCTCAGCCTTTGGGTAGGTTCTTCATTTCCCAAGCAGGAAAGGCCAGGGATGGAGCTGGGAATACCATGCACCCACTGGTTTTGTCTCAGGCTTGAAACCTCCCGTCCCCTCTCCCCATTAGAAATAAAGTAACTTGGGCAGAATTACATATAGTCGGCAGGGAGGGAGTGTTGGAGATCTCAGGTGAGGGTCTGATGATTTCCCACCCCTCCTGTGAGGCCCAGTGGTGAAGGGCTCTCATGAGGAGTCAGTCACAGCTGCTTCTGATGAAGACGGTAATGCCTTACGCTTGGCGGACAGCTCTCTGCAGATACTAACAACTCTGCAGTTATTATTATATAAATAACAATTTATGTTTATATGATCTTCTTTAGTGTGTGTTTTTATCTTTTACATATTTTAAAATTTGTATTTGTGTGCATGTATGTGTGTGCGCATGCACACGTGCCTGCCAGGACCTCTTACTGCTACAAATGAACACCAGACACTTGTACCAATCTTTGCATCTGGCTCATGTGGGTGGCTGGGGAATTGAACCTGAGCCAGCAGGCTTTGCAAATAAGGGTCTTCTCCCCAGAACCTGTTTTGCTGATTGCTAGCCTCGCTCCAGTCTCGAAGGGTCCCTGGACCTCCAGGGAAGGGATTCAGCGTCTCATGAAAATCAGAAGGGCGCAGAAAGCCCTGGTCTAGCACAGACCCGGCCACAGAGTGTGGTTTTCTTAACCTCCTTTTCCTCAGAGGCTCTTAAGCAGCGATTTTCTTTCCTCAGTGACAGAACGAGAAAGTGCAAATACCACATAGGGATGAAGCGGGGGTGAGATCCAGGGGTGAGGGGTGAAGCAAGGCCACTTTGCCGTGAGGAACCTCCCCAGCTGTCCTTATGGCACTCTCGAAGGCCTGGCTTGCTGAGGCCTCTTCATCATCACTGAGTCTTGTCCTGATCCAAGGCCCTGCTGCCTCTGACAGGCTGGACAGGGCTGCCCCGCCCCCTCCGGGGCCTCTGGACAGGAAAGCTATGTGTGTGGGTCAGAACAGCCACTTGACCTGGGGCGGCCCTGCCAGTGTCTGCTCGGGGCCTGGGAGGCCTCCGTTCCCAGCTGTCCAGCGGTGGTGGCGGTGACAGCTGGGGCTTTGCACAGGCCTGCACCACAGCCAGTTCCCACAGGCAGAGGGAGGGTGACGATGAGATAATGTTGGGATGGCTGAGGCAGGGAAGACGCTGCCATGGCAACAGCAGCGGACATCTCTGGGATGCTGCAGGATGCGTGGTGCTCTGGAGGTGCCCTGTAGCCTCGGCACATGTCCTGTGCCGCGGGGTCCCAGGACCCCTTGAGCCTCAGGACAAAGCTGGGGAGAGACAGGAGTACTGTACCTGCCCTCCCCACTCGGCCATGTGTCTTCATCTCACCTGCTCCCTGGTCCTTGCTCTGCTCCCAAGGGTGATACCAGGCTGCACACGTGTGGCACAAAGCCCTGCACCCCTGAGCCTCACCACCTGCTTCTTCCACACGCTCTCCTTGCTGTTCCTTCCTTGACTGTGAATCCCAGGAAGCAATTCCATTCAAAAGCTTAACAGTGCTTACCCTCAAGACATAAAATGCAGTCGCTTCTATGTTATGGTGTATAGAATAGCACATTGATCTTCTCTTCTACTGCATAAAAATCTGCTGGCCATATCCATTTGGCTTCATAGCTTTTGGAATACCCGGCCCTAATTCAAGTGCCTGGACTGGTGGGCTGTCACCAAGGCTTCTGGGTTTTTTTTCTTTGTCTGGGGTCAAACTCAGGCATCCCTGCTCAAGCGGCTACACCTCCCAGACCTCTTGCCAGGTTTGGGTCGTCAGGGAACCTGGTGAAGGGAGCTGTGGCTGTAGGAGACCTCATAGTGCTGTGCGGGATGGCGCTTCAAAGTTGCTCATCAAAACCACACATGATCCTGCCTTCTATGTGCACCCCGCCCCACCTCTCTCCCCCAGCCCCCCTTCGCCCTTAGCTTGCCTGTGCCTGTGGGAGCTTGTCTTTGTGGAGTTACAGATGAGTTCTGACTTTTCCCTATTGTCTCTGGTAGTTTGAGTACAATAGTGTACATGTATGACTCAGGTGCTTTATTAAAAATGAGTTTGTGGGCTGGAAAGATGGCTTAGTGGTTAAGGTGCTTGCTTGCAAAGCAGAAGGACCTGAGTTCAATTCCCCAGTAATCACATAAAACCAATGCACAAGGCGTTGCATGTGTCTAGAGTTTGTTTGCAGTGGCTGGAGGCCCTGTCACATCCATTCTCTCTGTGTGTCTGCCTCATTCTCTCTCTCTTAAATAAAAACTAAAATATTTTTAAAACGAGTTTTTAACTTTAGCCCCTAGCAGGCAGATTCCTGCTGGGGGGGTAGAGTATGATGGGGTGTCACTGGGGGGCAGATGTTAGAGTCCAGCCCTAAGATGAGGTGTATTTGGGGGGGCAGATCTGAATTCCAGCCGAAAGGTGTGTTTAGAGCAATTTCATGGTTCATGGCTGCTTGGTGGCTTCTCTGCTTAGACGTGTGGAAATAGCATCTTCCGCCACTGATGGAGCTTCCCCTGGATCTGTAAGCCTAAAGTAAACCCATTCCTCCCATAACCTGTGTCTGCTTGGATGTTTGTCTCAGCAACACGGAGCTGACTGTGACAGTGTCCCAGTGACCCTGTGAGATGAGTAGTATATTAGCTACTTGACATGTCACTGGGACCCAAGAAAACAACTTAAGGAAAAAAGGATTTGCTTCAGTTCAGTTTCAAAGGTTTGGTCCATGGTCAGCTGGCTCCATTTTCAGACCTGGAGCGAGACAGAAACATCATGGCCCAAGAGCAGGGAAAAGGAAGGCTGCTGCCCTCAGAGGGAGTCCAAGGTCAAGGTGTCAGGGAGCGGTTTCTCCCCAGACCCTCTCCTTGCTTTCTGCTGGTGCTCCTGGCGATGTGGACAGATTTCCTCTTATGAGGAACTGGGGCCATTCTGTGGCCTTGTTTAACTGGATCGTTTGTTGTAAAGCCCAGGCTAATCTGAGGTATTGGTGTTGGGGGACACAAAATCATCTAGAAAGCCAGAAAGTGGGTGATCAGCTGTAAGGTTAGAGAGGATCCGGGGAGAAGGCTGATGAACTCTGACTTTCCTTTTGAGACAAAGAACGTGTTCAGAACCTTATTGTGGTAACCACTGCACAGCTCCATAAAAACCACTAAAAAACAAAACATGGAATTTGGAGCTTTTAAAGAGTGAATTTTGAGTATGTGAACTACATACCTCAATTTAAAAAAAATTCAGCATTCTCTAAAGCTCAGGCAGAGATTTTATAGGTGTCTGTAAGGAAATAAGAGAAATACGGACAGGCTAAGACTGCCTTTTGTGGGCCTGTGACGTCTGGCTCTCTTTCTAAAGCCACAGCTCAGGACGCTCTGGCCATTGGCAAGGGTTCCAAGTCTCTGGGAAACCACCTGCCAGGAGGTCCTCCCCCAACTGGCACCTCTTGGTTCTGTTGCTCAGCGACCAATCAGTACTGCTTGCTGCTAGGAGAGTAAAGCCAGCCTCCGAGGAGCCTCTGGGGAGGCGGGCTGAGCAGAGGGACAGCGTAGGATTCTGGGTGCACAGCCTGCCCGCCTACAGGGTCCGGTGCTGCTGTGCTCAGAAAGAAGATTCCCCTTCCAGCGGCACCTGCATGGCCCTGGAGAGCCTTGCCTCGCTCCACACTCAGTCAGGCCTTTCTCTTCTGTAACGATTTCCTGCTCAGTGCCATTTTTGTGCCTAAGCCAGCGTGGGAAGATGGCCAGTTCGCAGCACTGAGGTGTTGTTGGACCACTGTGCTCTGGGCAAGGGCTTTCTGCTGGATTCAAGTGCCTTCACCCTGGCTTGGATACCGTGGGGTTTGAGGGCACACAGACACAGGCCAGCTGAGCAGCCCAGCTTCGCTCCCAGCCAGAGTTGATGCAACATTTCACCAGATACAGAGTACCACATGGTAAAAATCTAACCCTAAAGAAATAATCCTGATCCAAATTTTAATATGCATTTTCCTCCGTGTGTGTGTGCGCACACACACATGTGCACGTGTGTATTGTGCTTGTTTGTGGTTGTGTGTTGTGTGTGACTTAGGATGTCCCAGATCATGACAAACCATCTGAGAAGACCAGTGGAAAGAAGTGTAGAGGCCAGCATGCCCACACCGAGAAGTGCAGAGACGGAGAGAAGGGAGCCGGGCAGAGCTTGTCGGAACAGGTAACCACTGTTGGTGTTACTGTGGACTAAGGGAGTCGCTCATGTCGTTGGTCTTTCTCTATGTGATGTCTGTTATTTCTGACGGCATGGCCATGAAACACTACTGAGTACAACCAGAATCCCATAGTTCTGGAGAATGAAAACTTTGATAACATCAATTCTAACCAGGGGCTGAGGAGGTGTCTTAGCAGTTAAAGGTGCTTGCCCCAGGATCAAGTCCCCAGTAAAAGCCAGATGTAAAAAATGGTGTGTGAAAACTGGGTGTGGTGGCACCTGCCTTGAATCCCAGCTCTTGGAAGGCAGAGGTAGGAGGATCATTGTGAGTTCCTGGCCAGCCTGGAACTACAGAGCGAGTTTCAGGTCAACCTGGGCTAGAGTGACACTCTACCTCTAACAGCAAAACAAAGCAAAAGGTGGTGAATGCACCTGGCATTTGCTTTGCAATGGTAAAAGCCTCTGCTGAATGGGCACACACACACACACGCACGCATACACTCACACACCTGCACACGTGCATACACATACACACACATGTATATACACACCACACACACACACCACACACACGTACACACATTTTAGATTCTAACCAAATATTGTTTTAAACTATTGACAAGCTGCTTAAAATTAACCAAGGTTTTTAAGGTGAGTGTTCTTTTTCACATGACTGTCTATTGAAAACTTGTCACCAAGATCACTGAAGGCAGCAGGATGAACTGAACCCCCCAATACATAACATGGGAAGTCTATGAACAAGGTGTACTGTCAATTCTTGCTCTGGCGAGTCCTTGTCTCTGGCGCCTTCTGCTGGAGCAGATAGGAAGTGGTGTATCTGAAGTGAGAGGCTTGCTTACTCCCTAACTAGGACCCAAGCTGTCACCCTGGGGCCCTCAACACCAAGGATGAGGTGATATGAGTCTTCGAGTTTGCGCTGAGTCCACTGGGAGTTCTAAAATGAAACCTGCCATCTAGAGGAGGCTGTGTTCGGCCTCATGAGCACGGTGAGGCAGGGTCTTGAGGAGGACCCCTCAGCCCCCGGGGCAGAGGAGGCCAGGAGAGCAGGCTAGAGGATCCGGTGGCAGCATCTGAAGCCACCCCCATGCTATTCTATGCTTCTCTGGAGGAAGTTGGGGGAGCTCAGGTTGGGGGTTGTGACAGGTGCCTGCTGGAATCCCCGGTGCCGCTGAAGTAGTCAGTGTTGTCTAACTGTTGCAGTCAGACCAAAATCAAGCTGATTGGAGGAAAGGGTTGACTTTGGCTTACAGACTCGAGGGGAAGCTCCATGATGGCAGGGAGAATGATGGCATGAGCAGAGGCTGGACATCACCTCCTGGCCAATATCAGGTGGACAACAGCAGCAGGAGAGTGTGCCAAACAGGCAAGGGGAAGCTGGCTGTAACGCCCATAAGCCCACCCCAACAACACAGCTCCAACAAGGTCCCAATTCCATACTGCCATCAGCTGGGGATCGAGCATTCAGAGCACCTAAGTTGATAGGGTCACCTGCATCAAACCATAGGCTCATGGCACCCGCCTGTCAGTTGTTCTGTGTCCCGGTTTCTAGTCTTCTGGGTGCCATCATCTCTTTCCATATGTTGATCTTGATGCAGCTCTCTCCCAGCCCCTGCTCTCCTGACACCATTCTGTCTGAGTGCAGGGGACACTGCACATTTGTGAAGTCTCAGTTCGTCCAGCCTGGCCCCAGCTGTTGTCCACCTGACATTGGCCAGGAGGTGATGTCCAGCCTCTGCCATCATGGAGCTTCCTGAGTCTGTAAGCCAAAACAAACCCTTCCCTCCACAAGCTGCTTCTGGTTGGATATTTGTCACAGCAAGGAGAAGCTGACTGCTACAGTGGTATTGGTACTGAGAAGTGGGGTTTTACTGCTAAACTCCCTCCCAGGGAGACGCTCAGGATGTTTGTGGAAAAACAGGTCTAGTGAACTCCTTTGGGCAAGAGATAAGAAGTCAGATCATTCTTTGGTCTCCAGCAAAGTGGAGACTATAGGGCAAGCTCAAAGACATCTCTGTCTTTACTTCTCCTAGGCGTGAGGATGGGCATGGAGGCCAGAGCTCAATGTTGGGTGTCTTCTCAGAGGTTCTCCACCTTATTTTTTTCCCATTTTTAAATTGAGAATTTTAGTACATAAACTCCACCTTTTTATTTTATTTTATTTTATTTTTTGAGACAGGGTCTCTCACTGAACTTGCAGCTCACTGATTTGGCTAGATTAGCTTGTCAGCAAGACCTAGATTGATCTGCCTGTCTCTGTCTCTACCTCTCCAGAACTGGGATTAAAGGTGTTTGCCAACATGCCTGACTTCTACGTGGGTGCTGGGGATTTGAACTCAGGTCCTCATGTTTGTGTGGTAGGTGCTTTACCCACTGAGCCATCTGCCCAGTCCTTGGTACACAGAGAGAGAGAGAGAACCAGGGCTACCACCTTGTAGGTCTGGTTTATGTGGGTACTGGGTAATTGAACTTGGGGCCTTAGGCACTAGAGGCAAGTGCCTTAACCGCTGAGCCCTCTCTCCAGCCCGTCCTTGGTACTTTTTTTTTAATCCTTTTATTTTTTTTTTGAGACAAAAGAGAGAAGGGCAGAGAAGGAGAGAGAGAGAGAGAGAGAGAGAGAGAGAGAGAGAGAATGTTTGGGCATGCCAGGGCCTCTTGCCACTGCAAGCAAACTCTAGCTACATACACCATTCTGTGCAGCTAGGGTTACATGGGTACTGGGGAATTGAACCTGGGTCAGCAGGCTTTGCCACTGATCTCCTTTGTGTTTCTTTTAGTAGTGGGCAGAATGAGCTGGTACTGTCTTCAGAAAGCTAGGCCTTATGAAGGTGCTGGCCGGGGTCACCTTTACAGGGATCCCAGCACATGTTACAGGCCTTGAGTGCCGGCTACCATGCGGCACCCAGGGGGAGAGGTGAAGATTCTCCTATTCGTGGACTGCAATGGAGCGCTCCATCCCAAAATGAGTTGTGTCCCCTCCACACAGACATGTCACATCCTGTCCTAACCCAGGACCCAAATGGCAGCCTTCTTCGGAAGCCAAGGAAGCAGGACCCATGCGTGGGCTGGCAGCAAACACGGAGACAGACTGCAGGGGCTGCTTTCAAAACAGAAGAAGAAAGTCAAAAACTAACAGCAAGAAAACAAGTCATCTGCTTTAAGGCCAGCAAAGGGTCTGAAGACATGTTTGTCATGAAAGAGCTGTAGATGAGGACACGTCTTCTGGGGCCATTGCTTTCATGACCTCATAGACCTGCCATGACCTGCACACATCATCATGACCTCATCATGGTGCCGGAGGAAGGGAGAAAGAAGACATCCAAGTCGAAGAGGAACAGAGAAGGGGTGAAAGTGATCAAATACATTAGGTACATGTATGAGCATTTAAAAATATTTATTTGACAGCCGAGCGTGGTGGCGCACGCCTTTAATCCCAGCTCTCGGGAGGCAGAGGTAGGAGGATCAACATGAGTTCAAGGCCACCCTGAGACTACAGAGTGAATTCCAGGTCAGCCTGGGCTGGAGTGAGACCCTACCTTGAACAACCATATATACATTTGAGAGATAGAGGGGAGAGAGAAAAAAACAAGAAAGAGAGAGAGAATGGGTGCCTCCAGCCACTGCAAATGAACTCCAGACACATGCACCACCCTGTGCATCTGGCTTTATGTGAACACTGGAGAATTGAACTCGGGTCCTTCTGCTTTGCAGACTAATGCCCTAACTGCTAAGTCATCCTTCCAGGTCCTGTACGAGCATTTGACTTTTTATAAAAAAGATTTGTAAGGCTGGGCATGGTGGTGCACGTCTTCAGTCCCAGCACTGAGGTAGGAGGATCGCTGTGAGTTTGAGGCTAGCCTGGAGCTACAGAGTGAGCTGAGGTTAGCTTGGGCTAGAGCAAGCCCCCTACCTCAGACCAGGATGTGTGGTAACTGGTTCTCTCTGTGGTCCTCAGGGAGATGCGAGCTTCGCCCAGGAGCGTGGCTGCAGGTATGGTTTGTGTCACATTCACTGGCAAACCCTTCTGCAGGCAGAAGACACCCGATGACAAAGGTGCTTGTCTGTCACAGCCTCCGCCCAGGCCCAGCTTCTCCCTAGGCCAGGTGCCCTGGGGCTGCCAAGTCCACCTGGGGATTCTGTGGCCCCTCAAGTTTGTGAACCCCCATAGAGGGCTAGGGGGGAGGCTCGGGAGGGGACCTTACACCTTCCAGAAAACCCATTGATGTGGAGATGACTCCCCTGGTCTCGGAGTCCCAGGCTCCGGGATCTCCCACCTCCCAGGCTGTCCCCCAGCCTTGATGGGATTAAAGATACACCCAAACCTTCCAGGGACCATATCTAGTGTCAAATGCACCATCTTCCCAGGAGGCTGATTAGCATTCTATTAATATGCGCATAGAATGTCATCGGAGCCCAAATACACGACGGGAAAGCCAGCTCCTGCCTTCACACCCTTTGCTGGCTTCTTCCTGAACATTTACGAGTTCTGAAACAACTTCCTTCCCAAAGGAAACTACTCTCCACTTTAAAGGGGAACCAAGCCCTTCTGGGCTCCCCAACGGGGTCCTGACGACCGGTGATGAGAACGAAGGCTGCCCGCCTTTCCCCCTTTAGTGGACGGTCCAGGGAACTCGGAAGCTAGGGTTTGCGGTTTTCATGGAATTTATATTGAAACCCAACTAATGTTTGTGGGGTTTTTTGTTTGGTGTAAGACAAATAATTACTGAGATGAGGAAGGCTGAAAAAGATCTTTAACAAAATGGTTGCAGGCACAAGAAAATGGATATTCTACTCAAAGTCCCATTCTTTTATTTCCATCGTTCTGTTTTAAAATGCTACTTCCTGAAAGTTTTTTTTTAACAAAGGGAAACACAAGTTTAGCCCATAGGCCCTCAGCAAACATCACTGGCTTGTAACGCTTAATGCTTTGGTAAAAGTTTGCTTCTCAGACTTAAGGCTGCAATTTATTTTTTGAGTGATTTAGTTTTTCTCCTGAAAAAAAAA
>PVHP010049240.1:0-12241 GCA_004024765.1 Zapus hudsonius
AAATATTATCAATCATCTTAACTGTTTAGGTTATGGGATCTAAAGCCTAGTTTTACCTGACAAAGAATGTCTACCTTAATACCATAAATAGATCTCTAGCTGGTGAATTAAACTGATTAGGATTCAATCAATAAGTTATGGAGAGATGTGAAAATAAACTCGTTTATTGAAATGTAAGCCTTATGTTATAAAAATTAAGGAAAAGAAAAAGAAGGTAGAGCCAAATACTGAAGCTCCTATCACTAGGAGATCATTCTTTAACATTATTTTTTTACAAATAATGTTATAAATAAAATGATGAAATTAGTTAAAATTCTTATTTGAACTGTTTCATTGCATCATACAAAGTCAAGTCTACCTAATATTTGTGTAAAAATTAAAATTTGGGGGCTAAGAATATATACAGCTCAGCAGTAGAGCACCTACTTAGCATGCACAAGGCCATGGGATGAGCCCCAGCAGTGGAAAAAACTGGCAGAAAACTCATTTGTTATAAAACTTAAACAAGATAAATCAGAAGGAAATTTGAAAATTTCATTGTTTCTTTTTTTAAAAAAAAGATAACCAAATAAACCCAGTGTGGTGGCGCACGCCTTTAATCCCAGCATTCGGGAGGCAGAGGTAGGAGGATTGCCGTGAGCTCAAGGCCACCCTGATACTACGTAGTGAATTCCAGGTCAGCCTGGACTAGAGTGAGACCCTACCTCGAAAAACCTAAAAAAAAAAAAAAAAAAAAAAAAGTAACCAAATAAAAAGCTTTAAATTCCAGCAAATTTACAAATATTTAATAGTAAAAAATTTAAGTCTACCAAAATATTATCAAGAATAATATTAATACCATAAATTATTATTGCTTACCACAGATACTATTGTCAAGACAAACTTAGTTGCCAAAAGCTTACCCTGTAGGGTGTTAGGATCGATGAGATGGATGGCACTAGTTACTCGAATACAAACACATATCTGGCTCATATTCCCAAGGCTTTGTGCCAGTCTTGGAGACAGGCAGACAACATTATCCTAGGCATAAAAAGTCAATACCTAAAATCAGGTAAATTCTAAATAACATCCTCCAATAAATGTCAATGTGAATCCAATATAACTGCTTGCCCAGCCCAAACTTTGTTTAGAGATAGGCTCTCATTCTATGTGGTCCAGGGTAACCTAGAATCTTGACCCAATCAAGGACATGTAGAAAAGTCTAGCCTTAAAACATTGAAAATAAGCCGGGTGTGGTGGCGCACGCCTTTAATCCCAGCACTTGGGAGGCAGAGGTAGGAGGATCTCCATGAGTTCGAGGCCACCCTGAGACTACAGAGTGACTTCCAGGTCAGCCTGAACTAGAGCAAGACCCTACCTCAAAAAACCAAAAAAAAAAAAAAAAAAAAAATTGAAAATATGCTACCTATGCTTAAGTCAAGTAGATTTGTCTTAAGTATGCTTTTAAATTTTGAAATTCCAAACTATCATTAAGTTCATTTCAATTTTATTCATATGAATGCTTTTCATTCTATGCTAATATAATACATATTCTAAGTGTAACATCTAGAGTGATTTTCTAAATCTCCTTATGACTTTTTCAATCTCCATAAAAAACAAATTTCAAGATTTAATGACCAAAAAAGTCACATGTCTACATGTGCAATGAAGGATATTACATAAACCAGCAATGTAATGTTTTTTAAATGGTATGCAAAGATAAAAGGATATGGGCTATACATTAAGCTCTATCTACACATCTTCACAGAAGGGACTTTCTGTGCCTAATAATTTCTACTCTATTCTTGGGTCAAGAGTTTCCAAAGAGGAAATATATATACATATAGTTGGCCCTGCATATCCATGTGTTCCATCTGCCAGTTCAACCAACTATTGATCAAAAATATTTTTTATAACACTACACCTGTACTGAACAAACAGTATACATAGTCTGACTTGTTATCATTCCTTAAATAACACAGCACAGCAAGCATGTGCATAGCATCCTCATTGTTTTAGGTATAAGTAATCTATAAATGGCTTAAGTATGTTTGTTACACCACTTTACAGAAGGGACTTGTATACCCTTGGAGTTTGATATCTTCAGGAAATTCTTGAACAATTGACATGCAGATACCAAGAGGCTATTACAGTTCCTTACATGGTGTATTTAATACAAAAGGCCTAATATGCTCCTATACCTACATGCTTATTTCCCCAGGTTTAGGGCCAGAAAAGTGTTCAGTGATTCCAACCAAAATTGTCACAGAAAATCTGCTAACCCTGTTTTTGGCTATCATGTTATCCCTGATATTATGTAGAACATCAGAATAAATTATAGCAGTGCTTATTTTTAGTGGTTTAACATCAATAGTAAGTTCCTACATGGTATATGACCTCTAGGTATATGATCCTTAGTAAAGCCTTGTAAACAAGATGCCCAACTAGTATCTGTTGAATTTTAATTCATTTATAAATTATTTTATTTTTTGTTGTTGAAGCAGAGTCTCACCCTATCCCAGGCTAGCCTCAAACTCAGCCTCCCAGTGCTATCAAGAACTTAGGTATGAATCACATCATCTGGCTTTTTCACATGTACCTTTTTTTGAAGAAGATTTCTGTCTTAGTACAATTAAATGAAATAATATTCTAGACTTTAGAGTATATTTAAATTCAGAGTATGTTTAAAAAGTGACTTTTTAAAAGTGATCATTTCCATACTAGTGTCTAATTTTATCTGGTCAAAATTGTGCCTGTACATATTCCACTAAGTGGCTCATTGATCTTTTTAAAGTATTTCTTATAACTCAGTTTTGTGAAACTACCGTATGTCCACTGAGATTACAACTTTTAAGGACTATGAATCTTAAAACTTTACAGTCAGAATTTTTCAATTTAATACATTAAATAAAAGGCATACAAATTCACAATTATAAGCACATTATTTTTTGTCTTTAGTAAAACTGAATGTCAGAAATAATTTAAGAAATTAAGATAAATTTTGAGCCACCCATAAGGAAATCAGGAGCTACAGATTACATATACAAAGAATTACTTGTACACCATATGGATATGAATTAAGTATAAAAATGTACCTTGCATATTGGAACAATTTCCACAGAAAAAGTACTCTTATAATTGTATGTGTTACTATGGATATCTTGAGAGATGAGTCTTTGTGATGCTTTGTATCTATTGAAAAAACAAAATTAGTAGTAATGGAGAAAGGTCATTATTTGTAGAGTTGAAAAATACCAATTTTCATCAAATCAAATTAATACTGTCTTCAGTCTAAAACAGCTTTCTGATGCCTACTATTGTAAAGTTAAACTTCACACACTTGCATTTCAAAACCTTTATCAAAATGACTCTAAACTACCTATTTTCAAAATTATCTACTAAAAAACTCCAACATGTCCTTCATTCAGACCAATTTATTCTCTATATAGCATCTATTAAAAGCAACACTAATGTATAATCACCCTATATACTAAAATCACAAATATAAATTCAATTTATGAAAACTTCTCCTGCCTTCAGAATAAGTCCTAGCTCTTCTGTCAGTTTCCTATGGTTAAACACTACAGTGTTTATTATGGGGTCAGGTTTAGCTCCCAAAAGAGATTCATAAATATATCCTCCCATAAAGTGATTAACTCAATAAATGTTTCTTAAAAAAATTTTTTTTTAATTTACTTACTGTGCAAGTGAGAGAGTGAGTGACAGGGAGGGAGGGAGGGAAAGAGAGAGGGAGGGTGGGAGGGAATATGGGCCCTTGGCCATAGCTTCTTACAGCTGCAAATGAACTCCAGATGCTTGTGCCACTTTGTGTAGAGTAGGGAATCAAACCTAAGCCGTTTTGCAAGCAAGCACCTTTATCCACTGATCCATCTCCCCAGCCCAGTGTTTCTTGTATATGTACTATTAATTTTTTTAAATATTTAACAAGATAAATTATCAAAGCCTAAAGAAAATGTGTAACCTACATCCCCAAATTCCTGGACTTAACATATTTAGGTTCACAAAATACCTGCAGGGAACCGTACACTGAAGAAAGTCTACCATCTTCTGAGCATGTTGTTTTGAAGAGTAATAGAAATCCAGACCATCTTAAAAAAAAACACACACACACACAAAAAATGAAGATACTTATACAAAATAAGGCTTTCCTCTAATGTGACCATATCACAAATTAAATCCATACTAAAACAAACATTAAAAAGCTGAAAGTATAACCATAACAGATTAGGAGTATCAATTAAGACTTGCTAGGGAAAAGACAAATCAGTACAGACTAACAAATGAAAAACAAGATTGACATAAATTCTAAACACAAAGCTTAGGCCAAAGGGAGAGAAAACAAAGAATATTTTATGAAATAAATGGAACAATCTACCAAGAAGATAACAGGAATCCATCTAACTGATACACATGAAAAAAAAATCAGACCAGGCTGGGAGGACTGCTCAGTGGTTAGGACACTTGCTTACAAAGGCTGCCTGCCAAAGTTCAACTTCCAAGCCACCCACAGAAGCCCGGCACAAAAAGTGGCCCAAGTGCCTGGTGTTCATTTGTATTGATGAAAGGAACTGCTGTAAACACACGTGGGACCCTGCGAGTGTTTGAGCATGCGCACACACACACACAGACACTTAAAAGTATAACTTATTTTGAGGACTTATACTACCTTTGGACATGTTTAACAAATAATTCCTCCAAACTGAAATATTTCCTCCTGGAGGGAAGAGGGAGTCAAGAGGGCAACATCTGAGAATTGAAACTTAAAAGGTTACAGGACCACCCCTCCCTCAAACAGGAGCAGTAAACAACTATTGAGGGGCAGACACACCAAAGATTTGTAAAAAAATTTCTGAATTGAAACATTCCCTCTGGAAGGGAGGGGGATGTCAAGAGGTCAAAAGTCAGGGAGAAAAAAAAAGTCAGGAAGAGCTCTAAAACTTACAGACCCTTCCCTGAGGTTATAAAAATGATAAACTACATGGGAAGTACTCTCCCTGCTGGGTTGCTGAGACACCTGCAAGTCCTACAGTTTCCTGTGATAGAAGACAACAGGGAGATAAAAATGAAGTGGAGGTCTTATTTATTTCCACATTTGAACTTTTACAATTATTATTTTAAAAATTATAAATATACAAACTATGATGACTACTATCTGGTTGTCAATTTAACAGGATTTACAATCACCATGGAAACAAATCTCTGGGGAATGTCTGGGAGGGATTTTTCCAGATTAAACTTTACCTAAACTGTGAGCAGCACCATTCCATGGGCTAGGGTCCAGTCCCAGAATGAACAAAAAGGAGACAGAGAACTGAGCAGCAGCATTCATTGCTCTCTGCTTCCTCACTTGAAATGTGACCAGTAGCCTCAAACTCCTGCCACCATACCTTCCCCACCACAATAGGTTATAGCCAGACTCAAACTCTAAACTGAATTAAATCTTTCCTGCCTTAAATTGCTTCTTGCAGGTCACAGTAATGAGAATGTTAACTAATATATAAACAAATAAAAGATTCATTTAAACCAAGTACCAGTAGAGAGAGGGAAAATATTTTTTAAAGACTCTAGATGGAACAAGGGTTAAGACTGCAACATTTTTGGTTCTGAATGCTATTACAGAGGTTGGGGAAATAGCTCAGTAGGTAAAGTACTTGACATGCAAGAATGAGAACCTGAGTTCAGTTCCCCATGCCTGGAAGGCACAGCAGCCTACCTGGAATCCCATCACTTACTGGAGGAGACAGGGAAGGCTGGCAAGCTAGACTAACTGAATTGGCAAGTTCTGGGTTCAAGTGAGAGACCCTGTCTCAATCAATAAGGTGAAGAGATTTCTAAGAAGATACCCAATGTCAACCTCTGGCCTCCACATATACATATGTCCACACACATGTAAACATACATATACACCTGTGCACCACATATATACACATGGAAAAATGGTTTAAAAAACAATTGTAAAATGCATCCTGCCTTTGGCTACCAAAACATTCTGTGTGAAATTATTTCTACCATGATGATAAACTATAAAAATATTAATTTATTCATTATTTTATATAATTTTATATAGAATATATATATATATGTATATCTTACATAAAAACAGACCAACATTACAAAAGCACTTAAAGATCTCAAAAAATAATCTTCCAACCAAAGCTGATTTTTCCCCCTACATAAAACAAGTTTTTGATAAAGTTTCTATCAGAGCACTTTATTAATCTGGTTTCTTCCAGTAGCAAGATAAGCAACACATGGAGGGTAAGAATCAATGTTAGTCTTTATGTGCTAAGAACACGGAATGGCACCTATCACAAACAATATGTCTTGAACTGGGATAGAGGGGGATCATCAAAGATGCCTGCTATCCAGTCATGTAGCCACCAGCCACATGTAAATTTAATATAAATGTAAATTCCAAATTCAGTTCCTGAAGTACAGTAACCACATTATAAAACAAGCATTCAACAGTCCTCTGTGCTACACTGGACAGCGCAGACGGAAAGCTAAGACTGTTTTCTTCTTCCTGAACATGCAAACATGTATACAAATGTTTGAAAGAACACCTTGACAATCACTTCAACTTCCTGGTAAAGATGAAATAACTTAGCTAAGTTGACATAAAAGTTTGATATTCTTAAATGTGAACTCACCATGAATCTCTTTGATACGAAGTGTATTCTGATGCATTCCATATTTCAGAATCAATTGCTCCAGATAGTAGAATGTTTTTTTGTGCAAAGTCTAAATATAAATGCATTACTGAGTCAATAAATTAAACGCCTCCCAAAGCCATTTATACACATGGCACACATATTTTATCTATAGATATAGCAAAATAATTTTTTATATGAAAACAACCTTAAAGATTAACTGAATGTAAAAATATTTCCACATCTGATTGCTTTTAGACTCTGGCTACACATTTGTAACCAGACTTAACTTAGAGAGGGAAGAAAAGGTTTTATTAGCTATTTGTAATGGGCAAGGATCAGATACCAGAAGCAGGATTCACTTATTTATTATCTATTGCTTAGTACCTTCTGCCTGACTTGAATCACAGCCTTCCAGAAGTCCTTAGCTTCTACTCGGTGGCAATCTCCACACATCTGAGACTGAACAACATAATCCACCACAAACACTTGCTGAAGGATAGCCCCATTCATCACCTAGGGAAGAGAGAAAGCAGTTACACATCATTCTTACAGTTCTGCTTAATATTTTTTAAGTGCTTTAACAATTTAAAATTTAAAAATTTTAAAGCAAATTATAATAAAGGAAATATTCCTTCATTAATGGTTCCCAAACATATCCAATCAGAAATCACCTGGAAAACCTTTTTTAATATAACGAAGGGCTGGGAATATAAACTTAGTGGTGGAGAGCTTGTCTAACAGGCATGATACCTTCAGTTTGATCCCCAGCACTGGGGGGAAATAAAGAAATGAACAAACTCCCAGAGGCTCTGGTTCAGCTACTGTTCAGCTATTGCGAAACATAATGACCAGCCAAGTTGAGAATCACAGCCTTTGCCAATATTTTTATTTCAGTTTTTTTCTTTAACAAATAATTTTATTTACTGTATGTATGTAAGTATATAAGTATATATGTATGTATGTATGTATGCATGTATGTATGTACATGTTGATTTGAGGCAAGGTCTGTCAGGTATCCCAGGCTGTTCTCAAACTCAGTATGTAACCCAAGTAGGTCCTGAACTCCTGATCCTCCTGCCTCAGCTCCCCAGTGGTAGGATTAGAGGCACATGCCACCACACATAACTGATAGAAGGTTGGAAAGACTACTTAACCACTAACTCTGAGTGATGGCAGCCCTTACTAATAACCTAATCACTGTGCAGATAAGAGTCTAGAATTTAGAATTCTACGCTTCCTTTAAACTTCTTAGGCCATTTAACACCAGGCTCTCATCCTCACTACCTGTACACATTAACCATGCTTGGGGGCAGGGGGGGAAGTGCACCTTACCTCTTTCTGAACAGTCAATTTAACTTTAAGTCTCTTGGAATGGGGCTCAGTCCAAACAAAGCCTGCATCTACAAGCCGGACCTTCAATAAAATATTTTTAAAAAGAAAGGTAAGTTCTCACCTGAGGAAGGAGGGAAACACTAAAGAATAACTTATTAATAAACAGACTTTTCATGGGACATTTTAAGGAAATAGTGTTTAACATCATTACACACAACAAAGATTTATAGCCAAAGTCATGGCAACAATAGCAGCAAATGAAAATGAAAGAATAATCCTATGGCTCCACTATCGCAACTGACATAAGCCAACAAGTATTTTTCATAGGGAAAGAAATCATTATAGAAATGTACTGCTCTTTGAAGGGATTTTTTTTTTTTTTAAAGAAAGCAAAGAACTGGTGACCTCATTACATACGAGACCCTCACAAAAGCTTTGCTAGAGCCACCTGTAAACCCATAGTTGTAACTCACTGCTAAAGTGTCTAGATGAGGTTAACTGAGGTGGGAATAGTCATTCTGCATTCAGGCTCAGCATAAGCTTTCAAAGCTCTACTTCCTGGTGGTGGAATTCATGTGACTAGTCACGTTCTGCCTCACCTACCATGACAATGGACTGGATCCCCTGGAACTGTAAGCCAATAAGCCCTTCCTCTCTTAAGTTGTTTCTTATCAGTATTTAGTCAGAAGAGAAGGAGTAAACAGCCACATGAGGATTTTCTGAAAATGAGTGTTTTGGTGGAAAGATACTTACAAACACTGATTGTAGCTACTTGACATACCTTACTGAGAGCTGCTTTGATTTTTTTCAAACACAAAGCAAGAAGTTCCCTGGATTCTAAAGCACACTGTATCCAAGTTCCTGGTGGCTGAAAATACCTAAAAAGATGATAACACATCTAAGATCTCCCAGGGAGAAAGAAATTTCCATCCAAATACACAAATGTAATAATGCTGGTTATTAACAAGGAATAATATCCAAGGATGCTATTGAAGCCTTAACCAAAAAGTGTCAGGAAACTTTCACTGAGAACAGTGTATCTTTAGTAATAAAGGTAAAATTCTGAGACAAGCTATTAACCAAGTTTTATCACTTCAGTGTACTAGTAAGAATAGCAAAATGTCCAAAAGGTCCTTAAAGCTATAACCTTGGAAAAACCGAGTCACCTCTAAATGGCATTAAAATGGCTTATTCTATCCTTCTAAAATATATGAGGATTATTTCTCACAAAAGTGTACATACAACACAGCACCACATACCATGAGAAAACTGAGGCTCAGAGAGAATGCGACTATGAGTGATAGAAAAGTACTTGTGACAAACCCAAGACAAAATTCCCGATTCTCTGCCCAATACTTTTAAAACTCCACCATGTTTCTAATAGCAAAAATTTATAATAAAAGCTTTATACTTGTCAAGCTTGCATACTAGAATGTTGTGATGGTTAAGTTTGTCAATTTGAGCTAATCCATAATAATCTTGGGTGGATCCCTGAGCTTGCCTGCAGAAAGGATTGACAAATTCCTTTCGGGATTTTGGAGAAGACTTGTGATGGTTAAATTTGTCAATTTGAGCTAATCCATAGTAATCCTGGGTGGGCCTTCCAGAAGGAGACTAATATAAAGAAGCTTAAGGGGAAGGAGACGCTCTTCCTTCCTCCCCTGGCTGCTGGTGCTGGTTCGTGACTTGCACTCGCATCCTGCTCTCCTACCCTTCCTGGACTTCGGAACCCAGTTTCCTCGGCCTCACATCGTGGACTGAAGAGCAGCCGCTCCCCAGGGATTTATCAGGCCTTTTGAGCTGGATTGGGACTGCTGAGACATCCATCTACGTGGACTGAACAGCTACTGGTTCCTTACCTGTGGGCCTACAGACTGCTACTATTGATTGGACTGTCGTAAGCTATCCCAATAAATTCCTTTTTTTTAAATATCCATTCTATCAACTCTGTTTCTTCTAGAGAACCCTGACTAATACAACTGTTAAACAGCACAAAAAATTTCATGAGCTTGTATATATACACAAGCATTGTAATTTACATTTTAAATTCTCCAGGAAGTCCATGTATACCCTCAACACACACACACACACACACACACACACACACACACACACACACACACACACCACGTGTGTGTGCGAAACTGCAAGAGTCCTAACCTACTTGGGAAATCACAGGGATATAATTTTAAATTCACTGACAAATTTGATGTTACTCAAGGGCCTACTAGACATAAGCAGCTGTGCCAAAAACCTAAGGAAATAAAAAGGGAATGAAACATCACTCAGAAGAAGCCTTCACCTTCAGTTTAGTCTTTATTTTAGACTGGTCCAGATATGATTTAAGCTTCTTTCCACTGCCTTTACTACACTTATTTTAATTACATGTGAATGTTAATAGCTTTAAAAATATATTGTGAAGTTACTTAAAACTCACGTGCTATTTATCAGTTTCTAAAAGCTAAGCAAAATGCCTCATAATATCAGTAATATGCTTTAAATCTGCTCACCTCTACAAACATCAATTCTTATCTAGGAACTGTATGCATCAAACTCATTAAATACCTAAAGAGAACAGATTCAAACATGTTCATATTATCCTTACTAGATTAACATACTAGGAAAGCACATTATAAAATTGCAAACTATAGAAGCTTTGGAAACCATCAACGTAAGTAAAAATTAAACCTCAACTGCATATACTTTCTTGTGTGTACTTGGGTATCATCTCAACATATCACATTACCTTCTCAATATAAATCCCAACATTAAGTAACCTAAAACAGTAATATACTGTACCTTTGACACTGTTTGCAGAAAGAAATGGAGACCTGTTTCGGGATACCTTGGCTGATGTCTACTTTACTTCGCAAACAGGCCACACAAATGTTGGCAGGATTTGGACTTATTGGGACACCACACTCACAGCACAAGCTTGAATAAATAAAAACAAACATTTCCCAGTTAGATCTTATAAAAATACTCTATTTTTGAATTACCAAACAAAAACTTTCAAGTGTCTGCCTATAAGAGAAATAACATGGAATGAAGTTATCTTAAAAATGCAGTAAAGACCAACCCTGAAATACAGAGGTAAAAAACCAAGGGTGGCTACGATTCTGAAAATGCTCAAAACATGGCAGATGTCCTAAATTTCTAGAGAGTTCAACAGAAGTGTCCTATTTCTGGTTTGTTCATCAAGGCAGCCTTAGCCACACAGACACACATGGAACTGGGCCACCAGAAATGAATAGTGCAACCAAGGAACTCAATTTTTAATTTCAGTCTAAATTTACACTAAATAGCCAGCAGAGCTCTAAATAATCTATTAAAGGCAAATGTTTTCATAATTCTGTCACATTTTTTGAAAGAAATGCAGACATTGCTAGAAAACCCAAAATCTGTACTAACCTCGATTTCCAATACTAAAATACAATTATAAAGCTATAGTTGTCTTTACCACGTCCAAGACCACTGTCAGAAGTAATCATATAATATCCTTCCAGATATTTTCTATGCAAACAAAAATATCTACATTAATTTTTAACAAAAAACAGACTTGCAGTAAAGATCACAACAGCAACCTTAGGGAAAATTTGGGGATCACTATTATCTTCATTGGTCATTCCTCCCTCTTACTTTGTTTTGGTGTCCTACTGGCCTCCTATGGGCCATGTAGCCAAGGATGGCTTTAGCTTGATCATCTGATCCCCCTGCCTCTTCCTCCTGCTGGGATAACAGGAATGCACTAGCATGCCAGGCTTATATGGTTTGGGAACTGAATCCAGGGCTTTGTGAATACTGGGCAAGCAAGCTACTCTATCAATTGAGCAACATCTCCAGCCTCATCATCTCTTCTTTAAAAAGAAGAGATCAGCAAGGCAAACGGGACTTCAATGACAAAAACTGAAACAAAAATTCTGGCAAGACTACTGTGTCTCAGGGGCTGGAGAGATAGCTCAGTGGTTGAGGCGCTTGCCTGCAGAGCCTAAGGACCTGAGTTCGATTCCCCAGTACTCATGTGGAGCCAGATGCACAGAGTGGCACATGCATCTGGAGTCTGTTTGCAGGGACTGGAGGCCCTGGCGTGCTCATTCTGTCTATCTCTCTTTGCTTGCAAATAAATAAACAATATTTCAAAAAGATGTTTGCCTCTTTAATCATTTCATCTTACAAACCTTTCAAAATTCATCTGACTCATCTAGGCTATCTATATAGTATTTGTTCTAAGCACTATGTCCAGGTGCCACTTAGAA
>PVHP010049241.1:0-12248 GCA_004024765.1 Zapus hudsonius
AAAAAAGGATTACCACTTGCAAAGGTAAGGTGTATGCAATACTATGGAAGGTTGTAGAGTTTTCTTGCTTGTGTGTTTTGGTGGATAGAAGTCCCTAATCATTGTGAGTAGATTGTGAATGAGGACATGAGGTTATTGTGGTGGTTTGAATGTGAAGTGTCCCCCTGACCTCATGTATTTGTGATTCATTTCTAGCTGGTGGAAGCTTTAGGAGATTGAGCATTGGCAGCAGAGGTGTGTCACTGGAAAGGGCTTTAGGATTGAATAATGTAACTCTCCAACCCCTGTTAGCACTAGCACACAAATTCTTCTTCTAAGCAGATATAACAAACTGTGATGCAATGATGTCTGTTTGTCCCATGCTTTTTCCACCATCATGAAATCTATCCTCAAAAGAATAAGCCAAAATAAAGCCTTCTCTTCCATAAGTGGTATGAGTTTGGGATATCTTTTCCAGGACCAAGAAGGTAACTGCAACAACTCTGAAACAAAGTGCTTCCTTCGCCTTGTTTAGGAGGGCATTCCAAGTGCTGTGTTTCATAAGGCTTCTGCAACTCAGAGTGTCATTAGGACCAAAAATAAAGGAACAAAACAACACAATATACAACAACAACAAAAAAGCTATGTGTGGCCACACACATCTGTTTCCTAAGTCTGTGGTTTCTGGGGAGTCAAGCTCAGTGGTGTCTGGCCTGAGAGACCTTTATGCTTATGCCACAAGCATGTTGCAGAAATGTTCTTAATCACTAAGCCAAACACATAGCTTTGTAGCCAGACTTCTGTTGTATATTGAGTTGTTTGGTTCTTTTATTTGTGGACCCAATGTCACTCTGTGTTGCACTATTTATCTTGCTGACACAGAATCCTGTCTCTTTCTATACTTTCCATAAATTTCCTCTTTAACTAATTTTCTTTTCACCTTATTATTATGTGTGGTCCAGGAAAAGAAACATGTCCTATTTCAGCATTTTGCTTAGACATTCTTCCTGTCAAACATACTAGTCTGCTACTTATAAATTCTTCCTTCCACAATGCATTAAGACACTGTTACAGTTCTTTGTCAATTAACAAGAGGATGATGTTGTCTCTAGGGCTCAATACCTTGATTCCCATACCTGTCTGATATGTCATCAAAATGTCATTCTTTGGCAGTATTTCTAAAAGTGTTTTAATCATGAACACTTAAGATTACTTAAGTAATCTTTAAAAAATGCAAGCTTTTGCAGTGTGTTTCCACTTTTGAACCCTTACGAACATTTCTTTTAATCTTCTTTCCAGGATAATGCTTTTTTTTATTTCCTAGTTTTAATGTCCACATTTTTCAAGCTCCTTCATCCAATTCTGAAGCTACTTCCACTCGTGTAAGGATTTGTTACAGTTGCATTCTTCATACACTGTTTAACTTAGTTGATTCATGCCTGTTACCAACCCCTGAGACTAGTATTGATAAATATCAGATTTCTTTCACAAATTTCTATATCTTAGAAGTACATTTTTTTATTAAATATATATTTATTGTCCATAATGAGTTACATTATTTAGTGGGCAAACAATGCATTGTTATCCCGAATTCCCCAATACCCTCCCTCCCCATCCCTGATCAGTTGGATATCCTCCTCCGTGGACTGTCTGTATTAGTCCTTGTGGCAAGGGATCCTGGATATCCTAGTACTCAGCCCATTTTATTTATCATTTTTCTGTGTATTTGTATGATGTCTGTGTCCTAATTTTCCTGTGGAGGTTGGAGGACAACTTGGAGAGTCAGATTTTGCCTTTCACCTGTTTGAGGCAAGGTCTTTTCATTGTTCAGTGATGCGATTACCAGGCTAGCTAGCCTGGGATTTTCCAGTGGGGCATTCTGCTGTCTCTATCTGCCTTCTAATGGTATGTGGGCTGAGATTACAGACACGTGTGCTACAGGATCTGACTTTAGTTAAATTCTGGGTTTCCAAACTTGGGTATTCACACTTTGCAGAAAATGCTTTCTCCATTTTCCACTTCCTCAGCCCAAGGCTAGGAATTTATATTTCAAAGCGCGTGCCCACCATCAGAGAAAAGTACCCAAGAACACATTATCTTTCTTCCTATAGAACCACAAAGCCAGAAAGAAACATTGCAATAGCCAGGAGTAAGGAAAGTCTGCATGAGCAATTTAACAGTGCCTGTTAGTCAAACACAAAATATACCTAGATTTGTGGTACCTGTGACTGTATATATTAGGCCAGATATTTTAAGTGTGCCAGTCAAGTAACTGCTCAAGTTATTGTGGTGATGCTGCCTCCTTAACAACACACAATCATCTGAATGGAAGACTCACAGTGGGTAGTTTTCACTTGAAAAAACACAGAGTAATATCCTGGTACTATTCAGTAATATTCAGTCTACATTTTATGAGTTCCTGAGGATATTTGGGAGTGCTTTAGCATAAAGTGAATGTGTAAATTCCCCGTGGGGAAATAGTTGTATGTAGATGATGTGTTTAATCATTATTCATCTTTCTGAAGTCATAATCATTTTCATTGAAGAATTTATGTACAAGGCTATGAAATTCTTATGTTTTGAATGGTTTTCATTAACACAAGAATGTGATAAATAACATAAGAGAAATTAACAGATATATATTTTTCTAATATGTAGATATGGTATAATTACTAATATCTGAGTATTTATTATACTTACAAGCATTCATTTCTCTATGATTTAAGACATATAAATTCAATATATATTATTATAAAAATAATGTTTGGGCTGGAGAGATTGCTCAGTGGTTAAGGTGCTTACCTATAAAGCAGAAGGACCTGAATTTGATTCCTCAATACCCACTTAAAGCCAGATGCACACGATGGTACATGTGTCTGGAGATTTTTGCAGTGGCTAGAGGCCTTGGCATCTCAGTATTGTGTTTACCCCACTCCCAACACACTTGGAAGACCCCCAGCTTCAACAGTACAGACCCCTGTGGATATGAAATGCAGAGCCTCTGGATCATGGGAGAACCTGACCGGTTCACAGACTTCACAGCTGAAAGAGCAGCAGAGGCCCTTGACCAAAGAAGACATTCTATTCCAGGGTCACATATGACCCTTGGTCTAGTACGGACTATAATTTGCAGAAATCATAGAAAACGTATGTCCTGTGTGGTCTTTAGTTTTATAGAATCCTGTAATTTTTTAAATTTACCTGTAATTTATTTTAGTTTTTGATATAGATCTTTCTCTTTACCTTAGGCTAACGTGTAACTCTTCTCCTGGCTCAGCCTCCCTAGTGCAAATAGCACAAGTGTGAGTCACACACTCCCAAATCTATATTTTTTCTCACCAAATAAAAACTCATGCTTATAACTCTGATATGTGTATCTTTGTGTAATGTTTGTCAGGTTAAACATATTCTTATCCCTAGACATTTATTGCTTTTTTTTTTCATTTTGAAATTTATATTCTATATTCTGCCATTTCCTTCAGTGAGTTGTTTTATATATTTTAAATACACTATTATTATCTGTTTGTACAATAAGTTCCATCCCAGGTTTCCCCTGACTTAGAAAGCAGAACCATTATCAATTTTCTTTACTTAAATGTATGCTACATACTTTAAAGTTGAAATGTTCAATTGCTTGTGGACACCACTATATTTCTCAATGCAAGCGCATCACAATCTCTAAAATAACTATTTTTCACGTAATGCTTCCATATGCACCAAGTTGTTGATTATATCCATTTTTGCAATATTTTCTCCTGGATTTTTAAAATATTTTGTGTTTTAATTTGTCTAAATCTATTATAGATTATTTTATATGTAAGTTTGGAATCTAGGAGTAGATGATAGAATATTTTTTTCCTAAACTGCACTACCTTTGTGTCTTTGTCAAAAATCATTATTTCTCAGGCTTTTAAGGAAAAATAAATTATTGGCAACTTCCATAAACAGGACACCGACTCTTCTGCAACAGTCCCTGAGCCTTGGGAGTGCTTTGAGTTTGTTCTTGCTGTAGAGTTCCATGGAGACTCTTTATTTCTGTTGTGTTGGTCTTCAGTGCTGCACCATGTGGGATGCTGTTTCTCTGGAGATGGTTGTTGGCTAGCAGTGGGAGTAATCCTCATCGCTGATTTGTGATTCTTCTGGAATGAAGAATCCAGTATCTCCATCACTGCAGATTCTTCTGGACCGTGGAGAATATGTTAAGAGGTGAGACAACTCAGGCCAATGGGCTGACTTTTCTTATAGACTGGGTAGATCTTGGATCTCCCAGTATTCTCTGCCATCTCTTTAAAAATGCAGATTCCTCAAGTGAATGTGAGAGCAGATCTGATGAAGAGGAATATGCATAGAGTTTTGAGAGGCATTTTGATGAACATACCCACTCAAGATCTCCCTTAACTAGATTTTTCGGTATCCTCTCCTCTTCTCCCCTTCTGTTTTCACTTTTCCTAGACTCATTTTTGTTAAAAACCCACAGTCATAATGCTCACTGCCTTTTGAGATGAAAACATATGTCTCTTGTCCTTTTACTGAATACCTGCTTAGGATGAAATGTTCCAAGTCTATCCATTTTCTTGCAAATTTCATGATTTCATTTTTTCCCGACTGCTGAGTAGAATTCCATTTTGTATATGTACCATATCTATCTAAATTATTTTGAACTTCTCTATTCCGTTTTATTCTAATCTGATGTATCTGTTTTTCTATAAATATGTCTTCATTGACTGATAGAACCATAAATTGTTTGATAAAATGGGTAGCTTGTCTTCGCATCTCATATTTCTTCAGTATTATATTGGACATTTTAGAATAAAGTTAAATAAAAATGAAGAGAAAATACATCTATGCCTTTTCATATATCATAAAAGGACCTGATTTCTCATCATTAAATATTTTCATTGCTAGACCTTACCAAAATGAAGCTTCTACCCATCTAAATAGAATGCTAATACTTTTATAAGGAAGTATATCAGAGTTTGTTAAACATTTTTCATCTGGATACTAAATTTTATTTTAATTTTGGAATGTTTGGGGATTATTTTTTGAAATTGAACCCCTCTTATATACTCAGAAAAAACTCAATCTTTTGGTCCCATATACATGCTTAGATGTGGCATGTTGATACTTGGTTTATGCTCATCTGATATATTTGCTATGCTATCTTCTATTTTAGTATGTCTCTATTTGACTTAATAATTACTTACTGGAAAAACACTATGTGTTTCTACTTGCATAACATTAGAATCAAGGTGTGGGTAGTTTGTAAAGAAAATGAATTTCTCATTCTAAGCTTTATTTATCTACCATCCATTACTCATTTTTTAAGAAAATGATAAGGTGCATTTTGAAGCATATTTTTGTATGTTTGTGTGTGTGTGTGCGTCTGTGTGTGAGAGAGTTTGTGTGTGAGTGTGTGTGTGTGTGTGTTTGTGTGTGACTAAACTTATTAATATATGTAAAACACCTAGAGGATATTTTATGCTGATTTTATTTTGTTGAAAATTTAGTATTATTTCATTTTATTGAATTTCATATGATATAGAAAACAGAAGAGGCATGACTATTGTAAGTGCAACTGTAATACACTTAAATCTCCATTATATCAGATTGAACTCATAAGAGGATATTTTATCATAATTGAATTTGTCCTCAAGTACTGAGCACAAAGACAGGAACATTATTACAGTTTATATAATATATGTGTGTATTAATGAATGTGTAAGAGTTTCTGACATACATTTCTTAGTTGGAATTTATTTGAAGCTTTCTGTTTGCTTGTTATGGATATTTCGGCATTTAACACTGGTGTGTTGTTGCCAAGCTTTCAATTACTTGAGAAATCAGAAAAATCTCATAGAAAATGCATTATTTCTCCAGAAGTGATTTGCCTAAGGAGTCCACTTTTTCAAAATGTATAAGTTAAAATAAATACGATTTAAATAAATTTGTGATTTTGCTTAAATTATAGTCAATTTTATCTATAAAAACATATATAAACTTAAAGATAAAAGAATTTTGCTTACATTAGAGATATGCTATGTATTGTATCAAATCCTATTAGTTTTCTGAACTTAACAAAAGTTCACCCAGAGAAGTATAGAACCATTCACTCTGAGATGTATAGAACCTTACTCATCAGAAATGCAATGAGAAATTTGTTTCCATAATCAATATAAAGAGCATGTAGTGTTTTCTTAAAAACGCTGTGATCTGAGGAAGTGTTGAATATAAAGTATAGTAAAAGATATTTTCATGAAAAATAGTGTTAGACAAAATTATTTTGACAGCAGAATTAGGCTCTGAATTTGATTTAGTCCTCTGTAAGGAAATTCAGAGGATTTTCCTCTTAGATACCTTTGTGACTAAAAACTCTGTTGACAAAAGAACTAGCTTTCATTTTCAAAAACACTAAGAAATTGCAAATGAATGTGCATGCATTTAACCATCCCAAATTAGTATATAATAAATTTTAAGGTTAATTTTAAAAAATAAATGTGCGCGGTGAGGCCACTCAAGCGTCTAAGCCCAGCACTTGGAGGATAAAGACAGGATGGTGAGTTCAAGGAAAGCCTAGGTTGCATAGTGAGGTTCAGTCCTGTGTGGGCTGCTGAGTTCAACCCTGTCTCAACACAAAAAAACAAATGATAATATTATAATTAAATTATTTGAATTATCACATTAAAACAACAGTGTAGAAGATATATTTTGAATATTTACTACTAAGTACTTTAAATTATAGTGCCAACGACAAATAATCAGAACCATAGTAACTTGTGTATTTATTTATAACAATTTTACTTCTGAAAAATCCTTTTCTCAAATTTTTATAGCTACATTCTTCCCTAATTTCTTGCATCCAATGAGTTTCTTCTCATGGGCCCTTTCCAGAGTTCAGTCTCAGCATAGCTCCAGCCCTTGGTTGCTCAGCTGAGTCTCCCAGAAAAGATATCAATTACTTACAAACATCATGGTCAGTTTTTAGTGTGGCCATCTGTCCACTTCGAGAAGTTGAATCTAATGAAAACTTATTTCACACAGGCTGGCACACAGCTGCCAGATGGCACTAACTTCTGACCCCTGTGACAGATCTTAGATCTACACACTAAAACTAATAATGAAAAATGACGTATTTACATTTAGAAATATTACTTCAGAATAAAGGATGGCTTCTGACCAAAGCCAATGGTTGAGTTTTATTCTGAGTTAAATTCTTAGACACATATTCACAAACCATGATTATTTCTTTGTGTTTTCCATACCTTTAATTTTAATAACTGGAAACTCTTTATCTAGAAGTTATAATGTTTTTATTTTAATGTCTTTAATATAAAATAACTGTATATTTTAAGATATTTGCATATTAGTGTCTTCTGCATCACTGTACGAAATGGTTGATAAAAGCTTAAAAAAGAGGAACAGTTTCTCTTGGTTTGGTCTTTTATAGGGTAATGTGTCAGTATTCAATTGTTCCCAGACACTGGGCAGTGGGAACATATGGCAATCAGAGAGGGAGAAAGTAACCACAGAAAAGCCACCTCAGTGACAAGGCCCCACCTCACCTCATTTTTTGTGTAGGATTCACAATCTAAAGTTCCTCTAACTTCCCAAAGTAATAATGGGTGGTCAGCAATTAAAACAGGCCTATGCAAAACTTTTCATTTTCACAGCTTAATCTATGCTACCTTTATTCCTCAACCTAGAACACCAAGGCAATGAAAGTATTACATAATTAATCAAGCATTTTGTATTTTATCATAAGCATGTTCAGAACATATGATATATAATAACTGCTGGGAAAAATGGAACACATTATTATTATTCAACATAATGGAGAAATTGGGTTTTGGAAATGATAATGAACTTACCCCAAAGCATTAATTTATTAAAGAGCTAGAACAGGAACACTGAATTAGTGTTTTCTCTTATCCTAATGCTCTTTCTGGTAAACCTCCTCTCTCTTAATAGGAAACAGCAGTCATGATAACAATAAGCTGATTTGTTTCACTCCATTGAAAATTAAGTACTTCCTAACTCAATGGGGCTTATTTGCGGTTTCTGAGTTATCACTACATTGAAGGCTTTAGTCATTACAATTCCACGGATAATACCATCCGATGATATAGAGCCTTTTACAACTATACAAGTTTTTATCACTCTGTACATAAAATTAAATCATATACTGTTTTCCTACTGTCAAAGTACAATAAATTGAGTGGAGTTGTTTTATGTCAACTTCAGTAATCTTGGAGTCATATTTAATAAAAATAATTTAAATCCACTAATAAGGGAAATAATTTCTTGAGCAAGCACATGACTTCAAGTCCAAAAATGAGCTCAGAATAAACTCAAATTTTCCTAGTTCATGAGTTTCCTTCCATTCTCCCATGAGTACCAAACATAACTGGAGAAAAATGAGCAATCCCACGGACTTATTATTTACTGTGTTTCAGACACTTCTGTGTTCCAAGTAAAATATGTCTCATTTTTCCTAGAGACAGGTTCATTAGAGCTCCTTTGACTAACAACTAACTCCAAGCCCTTCTTGATCATGTTGGTTGGGACAACTCAAAAAGAAACTACACTTGCTATATTAACCAAAAGTAACACCCCAGTGGTATTCTCACTCACAGATAAAATAATTTGTACAAATGAATGGACTACCACAGTTCTTTCTGAGCTTACATTAAGAAAGGAAAGGCAACTCTGTCCTTGGTCTATTTATTCTTCCAATGAAAAGCAAACATAATTTGAGAAGTAACCTTTTCAATTTAAAATTAGATTTTTTTCACATATGCATTCTAACTGACACACTGTTAGTATTACATAATAAAATAAAAGTTTGGTTTTGCTAATAAAATATATTTATGTTTTCTTCTATACTGTAAAAATGGAATAGTTCAAAATATTATTTATCTCTATTTTTCCTGTCTCTTGTAAGAAATTCTTACTTATTATATAGGCTTAAAGATGAGTATTATACACACATTTCAAAATCCAGAAAAGAGAAATCATGGTATCTCTTAAAAGCGAAATATTGATAGATATTTCGACAGGCGTGCTAATAATTCAAGCCCATATGAGTTAGCAATAATAAAGTCAAGCTGCCTTTTGCCAAGAATTTCAAGGTCAAATCACTGTTGCAGTCAGCTTTCTAGTTGCTGCGCAGAAAGAACCCGAGCAAAAGCGGCTTGTGGAGGAATGGGTTTATTTGGCTTACGGACTCAAGGGGAGACTCCATTCTGGCAGGGAAACCGATGGCCTGAGCAGAGGGCTGGACATCACCTCTGCCACAGCACTGCAAACAGCGGCAGGAAGGTGTGCCAAATACTGGCAAGGGGAAGCTGGCTTATAACCCCATAAGCCTGCCCCCAACAACACAGCTCCATCGAGGTTGTAAAACCCAAACTGCCATCAGCTGAGGATCAATCTATCAGAACACATTCAGTTGTTTGTGGGGGACACCTGTATCAAACCATGACACATCAAGAAAGGAAAGGCAACTCTGTCCTTGGTCTATTTATTCTTCCAATGAAAAGCAAACATAATTTGAGAAGTAACCTTTTCAATTTAAAATTAGATTTTTTTCACATGTGCATTCTAACTGACACACTGTTAGTATTATATAATAAAATAAAAGTTTGGTTTTGCCAATAAAATATATTTATGTTTTCTTCTATACTGTAAAAATGGAATAGTTCAAAATATTATTTATCTCTATTTTTCCTGTCTCTTGTAAGAAATTCTTACTTATTATATAGGCTTAAAAATGAGTATTATACACACATTTCAAAATCCAGAAAAGAGAAATCATGCTATCTCTTAAGAGCAAAATATTGATAGATATTTCGACAGGCGTGCTAATAATTCAAGCCCATATGAGTTAGCAATAATAAAGTCAAGCTGCCTTTTGCCAAGAATTTCAAGGTCAAATCAATCCTGACTTTAATTATTAAGGATAAGTAAGGATTAGTTAAGGGACAAAATATTTGAGGGGATTCTGGGAAGAAAGAAATGCACAAATAAATGCTAAAAAAAAGACATTGTAGTATGGTTTGCTCCAGAATAGGCAAGAATGGTGCTGTTGGGTTAGACAAATACTGAAAGAATGTGGATTATATGAATGATCAAGCCATGGATATATTTATTGCATATTAAATCTTAAGAGGTTATAAAAAACAAATAAAATAAGAGATGAAAGGGTCAGCAAACAAAATGCTGGATAAAGAGGTTGGCAAACAAGACCCACAGAGAAAATCAGTGAAGAAGCCCTGGATACCAAGAATTCATTCCAGATATCGTAAAACTGCCTCAGCTATCAAAAAAGAAAGCATTTTACTGACTTAGGACCAGAGGAGAGAGAGATACCTGGAGAAGCAGCTTGCCGCCTTATTATCCTCAATGCCTCTCCCCTTTATAACAACAGGACCCAACCCACCACCCTAAAATCTATTTTTAAAAAAGCACTGCCAAGTACCACCAGCACACATCATGTTTCTAGAGTCCCGGGACTGCTGAGTCTCTGAGAGTACCTCTCCTGCTGCTGATTCTGAAGCCTGAATAAAGTCTGTCAGGTGTTTACTGGTTCCTTCCTTGCATATTCTCTTCGAAACAGTTTTCTTAAAGAAGACCATTGAAATTTCCTTATCAGAAGACATATAAAATCAAAATTATATTTTAAAACTCAAACTACAAAAACAGTTAACACAGCCAAGGAAATAAGAGCAGGTCAAGAAAATATTTGCCTTCATTGTAAGCAGGTTCCTGAGTGAGGTAAGAGGCAGAAAGCTTGATGAGAGTGCGGTTCATTTTAAGACCTCAGAAGTTCACAAAAGAGTCCAGCACTTGGAAGGTGGAACAGGAAAGCACTGACTCTCCATAGTCCCTTTCCACATATGGTTGTCACCAGACCTATGAGAGTGTCTTGCAGTACTGTAGAGATGGATGGGATTATTTGTCTACCAAGTGTCAAATCAAAGTCTATGTCCAATAAATTAATCTAGATTTGAAGAAGGGTGATGATGAGAGGGAAGACTGGGAGTGGAAATTTACTGAGAAAAGTAGAAATAATTTAACCAAGGATCTTCTTGTGGGGAAGAGTTGTTAAGACCCTTCCCTTCCTCTGAGAAGTTTCAAAGACTCAGTATGTGGATGAAATATATTACAAATGGTTTCTCTAAGGGACCTGAGTCCGTGACTGAAACTCACTCAAGAAACTACAATACACCAGTTGTACTCCAATGTTTCCAAAGGACAGGACACTTTCCTGCAAAATTACCTCCTTTGAACCTGAAAATTCACACATAGGGAATCAGCAGATCCTATTCCCACAATAAGACCGGTCTTCATAGGGATGAAAGTTATTCAGGATTTGGAGGTTCAGGAGTGTTGTAGTCAATTTTCACTGTTGCTCCACAAAAAGAACACAAACAAAGTTGCTTGCGTTGGAATGGGTTGATTTGGTTTATGGACTTGAGGGGAAAATCCATCAGGGCAGGGAAAATGGTGGCATGAGCAGAGGGGTGGACATCACCTCCGCCACAGCACTGCAAGCAGCGGTAGGAAGGTGTGCCAAACACGAGCAAGGGGAGGCTGACTTATAAAACCCACAAGCCTGCCCCCAACAACACAGCTCCAACAAGGTTCTAATACCCAAACTGACATCAGCTGGGGATCGATCATTCAGATATATTCATTTGTTTGTGGGGGACACCTGGATCAAACCATGGCAAGGCCTGCCCCAAATTTATGAACCACAAGTTTGAGTCCTATTCTCTCTTTAACAAAAAAAAATAAATAAATACTGTATCAAGAAGGATAAATTATGAATTTTTAAACTTATTTATGAAGGAATCACAAATTTTGGGGCTTCGGAGAAATTTGGATCTAGGAAGAAGGCTAGAGCAGGGTTCCAAGAATGTGGGAAGTGGGAAACACACACTCATGAGAAAAACACTGAACAATTCACAAGGTTCATTTAAGAGAAAAATGAGGATTTTAGGGAAAGCGAGGACTAGAGTCCCAAGCATGTTGAAGATAGTTGATAAAACTCATTTAAGAGAAATTGAGAATTTTTAGGAAAAGCCTGGAGTGGAGCCCCAAGCACATGGAGGGTAGAACCTAGGAGCTTGTGGAAGGAGGCTCAGCAGGAGCACACATAGCATAACCTTGCCTCCCCATGAAAGAATATTCACAGGGCAAGTGGAGTTGGCTTAGAAAGAACAGCAGAGGAAAAATACCGCAGCAGAGACCAAGAGATTCAGATGAGAAAT
>PVHP010049242.1:0-12241 GCA_004024765.1 Zapus hudsonius
ATGGCCATTTTTCAAAAACAAAACTGTGTTGCAAATCCAATGACCCTCTCTTTCTAACCAATCTCCATTCCACAGAACCAGGTGGGCTACCAACTTGTTAATCCAGGGGGGATCAAAGCATTCAGGCCCCTTACTTCAAAGAGTCCGCATTCTTCCTGTTGTTCTAATGCAGACCAGCTGGCCCAATCTCAGTGGTTGTCATCTCTCAAACAATTGCAGGTGAACGGGCAGCAGTTTCGACCCAAAGATCTTCTTTCTGTGCCATCTCCATCTGCTCACACCAGTCCATCTTTACGTAACACAACCCTGCACAGGTTCCCAGGACATAGGCAAGCAGAAAACAGTAAGCCTCTCACTCATGCAAACTGCTTCTGGCACAGTCCTGACCAAGTTCTTTCTCCCCCTCGTAAGCCAAACCTCACAGTCCATAGTTCTCACTACATTCAGGTCTTTCAACTCTGACCAGAATGATCCAATACGCTGTACTTACAGCACTGCAAGGCACCTCTTAGGCAGGGAGTTCAAATCCTTCCACATTCCTCCAGAAAGCCATAAGCCACACAATCAGGGTTCTAGCAGCAACAGATGACCCCACATCCTGGTACCAAAACTGTTGGGGTCAGGTTTCTAGTTGCTGCGCAGAAAGAACCCAAACAAAAGCAGCTTCTGGAGGAATGGGTTTATTTGGCTTAAGGACTCGAGGGGAGACTCCATCCTGACAGGGAAAACGATGGCATGAGCAGAGGGGTGAACATCACCTCCGCCACAGCACTGCAAACAGCGGCAGGAAGGTGTGCCAAACACTGGCAAGGGGAAGCTGGCTTATAACCCCATAAGCCCGCCCCCAACAACACAGCTTCATCGAGGTTGTAAAACCCAAACTGCCATCAGCTGAGGATCGATCTATAAGAACACATTCAATTGTTTGTGGGGGACACCTGTATCAAACCATGACAGATGGTGTCATGGGGTATGATATTCCTATTCTATTTCCAGAGTCTGCATCAGACCCTTAATTATGTGGGCAGTGAGATGACTTCCATATCAGAGTCAATACCTTTGATAATCCCAATTCTGGGATGATTTTTCCAATAAGATTGTAATCACATTGTTTACCATCATCCCAGGAAGGAGGAAGGCTTCGATCCAATGACTTAGATGATCTACTATGACTAGGAGATATTTAAATCTTACTATTTTTCATCCTGGACATTCTGGAAAGATCTTCTTCCAAGGTCTCTTCCACTGGGGAAAGCACACCTTAAGTCTTATTAGTCTTTCAGCATGTGAAGCATCCCTCAGAAACTTGTTTAACTAGGGTTTAAATTCCCACACAGCCATAGGGCAGTAGGACTGCATTATGCATAGCTTGGGGTCCCTTGATGGAGATGGTTAGACTCATCAAAGGAGTTGAAAGCATTTCCCTCCCATCTGGGAGCAGCCACTTTCCTATAGGGCCTTTAGAGACCCCTATCTTTTTTTTTTAATTTTTTTTCTTCAGCCTGGGAGAAGATGGGATGAACAGAAGAAGTGAGGAGATGAGGGGTGAAGTGGGATGTTGGAACATCCAGAGAAAGGGCAGCCTGTTTCTGTTTGGTTTCTTGATCAGACAGGGCATTTCCCTGAGCCTCAAGGGTGAGGCTCGCCTGATGCCTTGGCACATGGACAATAGCCACTTCCTCTGGGAGCATTAGCCTGTTGCGCTAGCTTTCTATGAATAATTCCTTTCCTTGACTGATAATTAATTCTCCTTCAATCCAAATCTTCCAAAGGTATGCGTGATCCCAAAGGCATATTTGTGGTCTGTATATGTTGTTCCCTTTCTCTCCCTAAGGTGCTTTTGCGGCCTGGCTCCAAATTCACCATTTTGAGCAGATTAATTGTTTGGAAGCTGGCCAGATTCTATGACTGAAAGAGCCTCTCTATCCATAATGGAGTATCCATTGTGTCTACTCCCTTCAATAACCTAGGAGGACCCATCAATGAAAAGGTGAGCCCCAGTTTTGAAGGAGGTTGCCCAGAGTGCAGGCATAACTTTGGTTTGTTGGTCAACAATGTCTAGAAATTGTTGTTCTACCACTTTGGATGAGGATCTCCCTATCAGGAAAACAGCTGGGTTTAAGGTTTCTTTGGTTGTTAGGGTTGGATCATCGTTTTCAAGTATGATGGCCTAGTATTTTAGACTTCTGGAGTCTGTTAACCATCCTCCAGCTTTCTGACTTAAGATAGTTCTAATCTGATGTGAGGTGCTAACTAGGAATTTCCCTCCGAAGGAAAGATTTTGACTTTCCTCTGTCAGGAAGGCCACGGCAATGCAGCACCCTGACTCCCAGGTTACAATAACCAAGAGAAGAGAAAAGCTCCAGGACTCACAAAGACACCCCAAATTCCTATACTATACTATACTATACTATACTATACTATACTATACTATACTATACTGCATTAGCCAGGAACATGGTTCTATCACACTCACTTCCTGTATCACTGAAAAAACTAGATATCTGTGTGTAGAAGAATAAAACTGGATTCTTATCTCTCTCCAGGCACAAGAATCAACTCCAAATGGATCAAATTCCTTAACGTCAGACCTGAAACTTTGAAACTGCTAGATAAAAAGTAGGGGAAACATTTCAACATATAGGCTGTGCTAAAGGCAAGATCGGAGGGAAAGGGCACTCACCACCTCCAGCCCATCCAGAGCCAAGCAGAAAAAAAAAAAAAACCACATGCTTCACTCAGCTCTAGCCTGGCTTTGAAAAATCTTGCTAGAGGTGGGGAGGAGTGTGGTAACGTTTTGTGAGGTATCATGGTTTGATCCAGGTGTCCCCCACAAACAAATGAATGTGTTCTGATAGATTGATCCTCAGCTGATGGCAGTTTGGGTTTTACAACCTCGATGAAGCTGTGTTGTTGGGGGCGGGCTTCTGGGGGTTATAAGCCAGCTCCCCCTTGCCAGTATTTGGCACACCTTCCTGCCACTGTTTGCAGTGCTGTGGCAGAGGTGATGTCCAGCCCTCTGCTCATGCCATCGTCTTCCCTGCCAGGATGGAGTCCCCCCACCCAGTCCGTAAGACAAATAAACCCATTCCTCCATATACCGCTTTTGCTTGGGTTCTTTCTGCACAGCAACTAGAAAGCTGACCACAACATGAGGTCATAGTGGGCCGGATTAATCCTGCCTAGAGGATCTACCATCTAGTCTCCCATAGAACCTTTAAATTTGAACACAATATACAATGTGAGATGGTTATAAATCTATTGGGGGCCATGGGCAGAATGTGGTCGTTTGAATGAATGTCTCCCAATAGATTCAGGAGTTTTGTTAAAGCTTATTATTTAAAGGAGGTGTCACCTTGGGCAGATCCTAAGGTCCAGCCCTAAGGTGTTATTGGGGGCAAATCTGGAATCCCTGCCTAAAGTATGCAAAGAGCAGCTCTGCCTGGAGTCCCGGCTGCTAGAGTGTGTTTTCTTTTGATGGTGGTTTTTATTCTCTCTCTGTTTGGACCTGTGAAGCTTCAAATAGATCCCTTCTTCCTCACACACACTGTGCTTGGTTTGGAGGCTCATCCCAGCCTCCAAAAATTAAAAAGCTTTTGTAGCAAAGGACAATCAAGCAAAGAAGCAGCCTATATAGCATGAGGGAACATCTTTGCCAGCTCTATATCAGACAGAAGAGTATTATCTAGGATATAAAAATAACTCTAGGGATGGAGATATGGCTCAGTAGTTAAGGCACTTGCTTGCAAAGGCTTGGGTTTGATTCCCCAGTACCCACGTAAAGCCAGATGCACAAAGTAACACATGCATCTGGAGTTTGTCTGCAGTGACTAGAGCCCCTGAAGTGCCCATTCTCCTCTCTCTCTCTCTCTCTCTCTCTCTCTCTCTCTCTCTCTCTCTCTCTCTCTCCTCTTTCTCTCCTTATAAATAAATAAAAGATTTTTTAAAAAGAAGAGTTAGTAGTAGAGACCAGGAAGCTAGAAAAGACCAAGAGGGAAGGAGGAAAGAAGGAAAGGCTCCAGGGGAGTGTATAGTATATATGATTGTCTGTGGTTGAATACCAGGGGACAAATGGTCTGTTTGGTCAGGGGAGGGGGAAAGAGAGGTAAGGGTAAGAGAAAGATCAATCAAAACTAAAAATGTTATGATAAGCCTATAAGTCTAAGACTACTTCTTGTTACCAACTTTTAAAAATGAATTTTTAAAAAATAGAGTTTGGGCAGAATTACCCTGCCAGTGCCAGGGGTGGAATACCTCATAATTCTGGGCCAAGGAGGTCCCTGATGACCCCAAAACACTACTGACTATTTCCCAGGCTCTTGGTTGCCCACCAGCACTAGATGGGAAGACCCTATCGCAGAAGACTCCACATTCTTGGGCTGAGGGTCACTGAGAAATCAAGCTGGAGCTGAGCCAGAAGACTCCTCCCTAATGACTAACAGCCATCACACTGCAGGGAGAGAAAAGTCATCGATGGATTCTGCAGCAATGGTGGCATGTCGGTTATGGGAGAAACATACTGCTCCCTGATTGGGCTTGAGTCCTGCTCCACAGTAGGAAATTCATGTCTGCTATTGAAATCCTAGTCAAAAGTCTATGACTGTGAAGGTCATAAACCTTTAGGACTATAAACCTTTGAGAGTATACTTACCCACCAAACTGCCCTCTAAATACTTATGTCTATGCCCATATATTAATACTCTCAGGTTGGTTACAGAAGTTTCTCTTTTCAGACAGTGGTGACTGCTGGATAGATTCAAAACTTGTCAAAGTGCTAAGAAGCTGAGTGTTTAGCACTAAATGAGACCTCTCTATCACACCTCCAACGGCAGGAAGAACCAAAGGATGGGAAGGGATATTTGGAACGCTGTTTTCCATCCACAAAGAGATTGTTGCATTCCGTCCTCGGAGTAGCTGATGTTCCCTGCACAAGATCTGTTGTCATGGATGATGGAGGAGGGAGAAAAAGGCTTCAAAATAGAAGAGAGAAATGTAGGAAAGAAAAGGGGGGTTGCCACATACTTACTCTTCCTCATAGTTGGGTCTTAACCAGGTTAAGCTTAAACTCTAAGCAAACCTGACAGGTGAAATGAGAGACTGTAAAGGGGGAATGGAAGGAATTGGTGGGGAGAAAGGGAAGGTGGAGGGACTTATACAATAAGCTAAAGCAATAATGAATCGAAATCATAAAATTCTTACTGTCATACAGTAAGCTCTCGAGGAAGCTGTGGGCATCGCCTGGTAAGAGGGGCCGTGAATAGAATGAGAGGAAGCCTAACCCCATGAAAAATTGAGCAGATCTGCAACTCCCTGTCCCAGTCATTGGTTACTCCCCACACTGAGATGTTCATCAAAGAGAACCATGAGGTCCCCAAAACAAGACAGGCTTCTGTCTAAGCTCTTGAATACCTGCCCCAAGACAATGGTATAACCCTATTACTGAAGAAACTACAGAAAGTCATCACACAACACCGAGAGACCCTGCAAGATCCAGAATAGTAATCGGCTCCCAAATGGTAACATGTGTAATGTTGAAAGGTGCTACATGAGCTGCCAGGAGAAATTGGTCAATGATATTTGGAGAAAGCAGAGACCACTGATAATACAGACGGTTGTCATGAGAATGCTGAACACACTGCTATATGGGAGAGACCAGCAAGTCAAGAAGTGTCACTTGTGCAATAGTGACACCAAAACCTGGGGTGGTAATCAATGAGTTTCAAATTGGCCAAGAGACCCACTCAGTGACAAAGAACCCTTAACTGGAATTGGGATCCAGGGCAAAATCAAATAGGGACCAAAATCTTGGTTTTCAAGGGGAAATTCCCATTACCAGAGAACTACAGAGAGGCTATACCAATTAGAATCTTGCCAAATTAGCAATGTTTGTCTCATTTAACCTATAATGATCTCACTCTCTGATGGAGATTCCGTTTGTATTTTTCAGAAGGCAGTGAGAGAGCCGAGGTCAATCCAACTCCACCAACAAGACACGGGATGATGGCTGACAACCCAGCAAGAGATGAACTACCCAGGGCCTGCCATGTAGACCCCTAATGAATTCTATGAGAAAGTGGGGATCTATCATCACAGCAAGTCAGATAACCCAGGATAGGTCATTGAGACAGACACCAATGATATCCAACACAACCCAAAGCAAAAGTCCAGAGATACTTGAGATCTCAACAATAAAACAGGCTTAATAACTCACCCACCATGACTCGGGGAACTGAGTGGAAGAGGGGGCAGAAAGATTGTAAGAGCCATGGTGGGGGAGAATATCCAGTCATTGTCCCCCTCCGCGACAAAACACAAAATGGGGTAGGGAGAACCAGGCTACCTCGTGAGCTAATCATAACCCCCTACCCCATGGACTGATCCAGTAAGGCCACCGAGAAGGGCCCCCAGTGGGTTGGGGACAGGAAGGAGGGAAATGGGAGTATCACCATAAGATTTGCTCATCCACTGGAAAGAAGTATCTAATTATCAGTAATAAAGATTTAAAAAGGGGAGTTCAGTGAAGGGGAATGGGGGGACCTCAAAGGAGGGTGGGGGAGGATTCTATACATTTTTAATATTAATTATTTGTTTACTTATTTATTTGAAAGAGAAGGGGAGAGAGAGAAAGTATGGGTGTGGAGCTTCTTGCCACTGCAAACAAACTCCAAACACATGAGCCACTTTGCGCATATGGCTTTACATGGGTGCTGGGGGACTGAACCTGGACCAGCAGTCTTTGCAAGGAAATAACTTTAACCACTGAGCCATCTCTCCAGCCCAGAATTATGTAAATTTTTAATTAAGTCTTTTCATTTAAAAAAAATAAAGGAAAGGGTCATAAGGAAAGGAAAAGAAAGGGAAGGGGAGGAACCTGGAGGGGAGGGGAGAAGAAGGGAGGGGGAACTGAGGGGAGAAGGGAAGAAAAAGGAGGGGAGGCTAGAGGAGGGGAGGAGAGGGAAAGAGAGGAGAGGGAAGGGAAGGAAAGGAAGACAGAAACAGAGGGAGCTGGGCCTCAAAGAGTAATACAGTAATGGTGGTTCATACCTATATCATTCCAGTATCAGGGAAACTGAGGGCTGGGCTACATAGGGAGGACCCTATTTCCCAGAGAGAGTGAGAGAAAGCCCTTCAGTAGCTTGCTGGAGGTCTTATACCTGACAAGCCCCAGGCTGCCCGCCCAGAGTCCAGAGTCCCTGGATCTTGTCACCATTGCTTGGCTCTGCCCCTTCTACAGGCAAAGAGCCCTCAAGGGCCATATCTACTTCATCTCTGGGTCCTCCTCAACCTGCGCATTCCAGTTTCGGTGCACAAACCGAAGGGAGTTATACATGCCAACCCTTGTCTCCCGGGGGTACATCAGGATTTTTCTGGTCTGAAGTTGAGTTCAACCTCTTCTTTTGGGAGGACTTGGGAATCAAGATGATTGACCGACCAAGTTCAACTTCCAAGGACAGAATAAGCTTTCTTGGGTGCAGAGCCAATACATACCAGCAGACGGCGCTGCTGCATTGCTTCAGGCTTTGCCTCTGACATTAATAATTGACTGTTTTCCACTTTTTATGTGGCTGAAAGCGCTCAACCTTCAGTTTATGGGTGAAGGAATTAATGTGAAAGTAACTGGACAAAAATATGTAGAGCATGAAATTGATGCCAAGGAGATAGGGTATGTCCCTCCTTGCTGTAGTAGGAATTCTTTCTAAGACTGGGAGGCTGTGCTCTTAAAATATATATGCCAACATTGTGGAATTACACCATAAATCACTGAGCTCCTTCATGGAATGTAACATATGCACCAGGCCGTGTGTTCTAACTTCACGATGGGCCTTCAGGGTTCTTCTGTTAGTTGCCTTACTATGGATGTATTTTAGACACATATTTTTATCTTTCCAAATTTAAATTGTTGCAAGGCCCAACAAATCATTTCCAGATTCCTTTCTGGGACATGCAGGTCAGGTATGAGTTTGTTATCATTTCTGCACTGATAGGTTTTGAACCATAGAAGTCAAAGAAGGGGGTGGGGGAAGCCCATACCAAAGGGTCCAAGCAGAAAGGTGTAGCGCTAGGGGAGCCTGGGAGCCTCCCCACAGAATATTCTCTGCTGTGGAGGCTTTTCCTGGTCCCAGCGCATGCCTGATACTCTGCTGCAAGCTGTGCCCTTCCTGAGATGTCTCTCCTAACTCCATGGCTTTAGGTGTCTGTCAAAGGTGCCATGGAGACACCATTGCTACAAGCATCAGCCTAAAAATAAACATAAATACCAGGTAAGGACACATCTACATGTTATTATAAGGTAGATTTTATTGTATTGAACTACACACTACACACACACACACACACACACACACGTGTGTGTATGCAAGAGATACAAAACTAGTGAGACCTGAATAAGTTGTGTGAATGGTTTACAGTTAAATTCCACACTTTTGACATCATTTTCTAGCAAGAGAGAGTAGGTTATTGTGGAGTCTCCAAGAATCTAATTAGTGAAATTCTATTAAGCCAAGTAGGAGTGAAGTTTCCTACCTCCTTGGTGTTAATTTTTATCTTCTGATTTCTGTAACTATGTCACTATAATTACGCAAGATATGACCAGGTAGCAAAACTAGAGGAAAGATACATGGAACTTGTTCCAACTTCCCTCAGAGCTGTAATTACTTTAATATTAAAAAAAACTTCTTTAGGGGCTGGAGAGATTTCTCAATGGTTAAAGTTGCTTGCTTGTAAAGCCTGATGTCCTGGGTTCAATTCCCAAGTACCCATGTAAAGCCAGATGCACAAAGTGGTGCATGTATCTGGAATTTGTTAGCAGTGACAAGATGCCCTGGCAGTCCCATTTCCTCACCTCATTCTCTCTCTCTCTCTTTCTCTGCTTACAAATAAATAAAAATACTTTTTAAAAGTTTCTTTGAAAGAAAATAGATGCCTGTAAGCTTGCATTCTGTGTCCAGCCCATACAGTGTGTGTGTGTGTGTGTGTGTGTGTGTGTGTGTGTGTGTGTGCGCGTGTGTGTGTGTGTGTGTGTGTGTGTGTTCATATGTGCAGGTACACATGTGGAGGTCAGAAGACAACTTTTGGGTGTGGGCTCTCCTCTTCCAGCTCATTTGAGACAACACTGCTACCTTCACCAGGCTAGCTGGAAACTTCTGGCAGATTCTCCTGTCTCTGCTTCCTTTCCTCTCTCCCTGCGTGTAGGTGCGCTAGAGTAGTTTACATGGTGCTGGGGATCTGAGCTCAGGTGTGAGAGCTTCTGTGACAAGCGCTTCATCCACTGAGCCAGTTCCCCAGCTCATACTTCCATCTTTAGCCTGTATTTTAAATCAGATTCCCCCAGCTTCCTCAAACCAGCTTATCCTGAAGGAACCCATCCCCTGCTCTTGACTCTAAGGGCTCCCTAGAAACTCCAGGTTGAAAATTAGGGTATCCCTGATCTCCTCCTCCCATGCTCACCTGAGTCTGCCTGACTTCTGTCTGACCTCTCTTCTCCATCTTATCCCTCGCCAAGTTCAGACCCTCATCTTGGGCCCACACCCGTGTAATTGCCTGAGAATGGCTCCCCTGAAAGTCCACACAGCTCCACCCTGGCTGGCAGACTTCCCAAGAACAAAATCCACCTGGCATTCCATCAGCCTTCTGGGCCAGGCCTGCTCAGCTTTGCCTTACAGTCTTACTCCACGGTGAACAGAGAGAATTGTCAAATTCACTTCTTCCATGACAACTTTCCACAGTGTCAGAAGCAAAGTGCACACTTCAAGTGAAGCCTTGGGGAGAGTGAAGACTTTAACTTCACACTGACAGACAAGCTGTGGGGATTTAGGAGCGAGACCCCACAAAATGTTGTCATATGCTTTGTCCTGCCTCCTGCAGGATGAAAATTGGATATTCTTGTTTAATTTTTCTTAGAAAAATGAATGTAATTTCTTTCTGGTGATTTGTTAGAAATGTGTATGCGCTTTTCTCTGGTGACTTTTTTCATGAATGATTTCATACCCCAATACCCTAACAGCAGTTAGGGTTACTTCTTCAGAGGGGGGATTGTGACTTTCAGACAGGGTCCACAGATTCCATGCCTGATCCCCTCCCCTTGAGTGGGAGGTGTCTCTAAATAGAGTTCAAACCTAAATCCTGAAACTGATTGATCAGAGATCGGCCAACCAGCTGTCTCTCTGACTTACCTGGCCCAGGTTATATAAGTCACCTGAAGCAGAAAGTCCTCTCTCTCCCTCTCACGTGGACCAGCAGAAGAACATCTGAGTCTCTCCAGGCTCTAGGCCTTGGGTAAGGCCCCCTCACCACAGCCATTATTCTTTCCCACATAAACCTTTTTCCTCATGATGGGAGCCCCCTGATATCCTTCCTTCCTCTGCTTGTTTGGATGAGCAGCACGGATTTTATAGATACATGGCTAAAACCTCTCCCACGTGTTCTCTCCACACTGGTGGCTGGAGCTCTCTGTAACTTCTCATTTCCTTTAAATAAAGTCTCCCACGATACCTTATCCTCTGGTGGTCTATAATTTTAATTCTTTAATTTTATAGACAAGAATTTGGGTACTCCTTAAGTTCTGAGGTCCATTGGAATTAGCTGGGTACTCTTGAAGTTCTAATCCCCAGCTCCCCCATTACAAAGCTGGGGCCCCAAGAAAGGCCAGATCTAACCAGTCAAAGCCAATCAGCAAAACCTGGATTTCCCAGTCCAGAACCAGGGCAGCTTCCAGAAGCCTGTGCTGCCACTCTGAGGCCAAGCAGGGGTGTGAGAACTGGAGCAAGTGGCCCATCAATTAGATTGCAGGGAGCCGGGATCGCCATTAGGTGGCGCCCACTACCTCGCAGCTAGGCAATGCTTAGATGGAAGACTACTAACTAAAAGGTCAAAAGGTCAATGGAAGACTACTTTATTAGCAAGGAGGTCACAAGCTATCCTAGCCAATCCCGTGGCATCTGGAGGTGGCAAGCAGGAGCCAGCCAATCACGGGACTATCCGTGTCCCTTTTCCCTATAAAAGCAGCTGCTTCTTGGTGCTTGGGGCCCCTCACTTTTTTACCCCCCTTCAATCAAAAGGCTCTCCATTAAAGTGTGATTTGAGAAGGATCTTCGAGTGGTGGTGTTCTTCCTCGCCGAGCGGGGAGTGTGCCGCATTAGATGACATCAAGGAGTTTTTAATTCGGGAACAATTTGCATCTCAGTTTTTAAAAATATTTTTTATTTAAGAGAAAGAGAAACAGAGAGAAAAAGAATGAGCACACCAGGGCCTCCTACCACTGCAAACAAACTCCAGACACATGTACCACTTTAGATATCTGGCTTTATGTGGGTACTGGGGAATCAAACCTGGCCCATCAGGCTTTGCAAGCAAATGCCTTCAACCTCTAAATCATCTCTCCAGCCCTAACTGTCCTTTCTGTACTCTTCCCTCTTTAGCCAGCTTCTTAAAGACTTCCTCCCCCCCATGCACCCTGGCTGCTCACCAGTAAGGTGACTGCCTCTCACATGACTCCCAGCCACAGATAGCTACTTTGATGGTGGGTACAAGAACCTTGGGGACAGGACCCCAAACCAGAAACTAGGGCTGCCCCTCTCAGGCCCACACACTGGGGCTGGAGTGGAGGATGCAAACAGCAGCCCTAGGGAGTGTGTAGTCAATCACCGCCGCTGGGATGAACCTCCAAACCAGGCACAGTTTGGAGAGGAAAGTATTTATTGAAGTTACAGATCCAGGGGAAGTTCCATAATGTGATAGAGGCTGGGCTGGCCCCCTTTCACTGGTTCAAGCAGAGAGAGAAACACTTCATCAGCAACACACACTCACCAGCAAACAGTAAGCGCTGCAGAGCCCAGACGGCTCTTTGCACATCTGTTGCAGTCAGCTTTCTAGTTGCTGCGCAGGAAGAACCCAAGCAAAAACGGCTTGTGGAAGAATGGGTTTATTTGGCTTACGGACTCGAGGGGAGACTCCATTCTGGCAGGGAAAACGATGGCATGAGCAGAGGGCTGGACATCACCTCTGCCACAGCACTGCAAACAGCGGCAGGAAGGTGTGCCAAATACTGGCAAGGGGAAGCTGGCTTATAACCCCATAAGCCGCCCCCAACAACACAGCTCTAATGAGGTTCTAATTCCCAAATTGCCATCAGCTGAAGATCGATCTATCAGAACACATTCAATTGTTTGTGGGGGACACCTGTATCAAACCATGACAGTCCGCCCCTGGCCCCCACAAACTAATAATCATTCAAGATATAAAC
>PVHP010049243.1:0-12244 GCA_004024765.1 Zapus hudsonius
ACAGCCTGGGGGTGGGGTGCAGTGCCTGGTTCAGTGGGTCTCTAAACTGCTCGAAGAAGCGAGAAGAGCAATTTGACTGCTATTCCTGGGTGCGGGGGCCCAGCTGTGGGGTGAGGGAGGAGAGGGGGGTGCTTGATCTAAACATAGATATGTGGGCCTGAAGGTGAGGGGTGGTGCTGGAAGGAGGGTGAAAAAGTACCTGGAAATTGACCTTTGCATTTCTCCTGCTTCTCCAGGGGCCCTGGTGTTGTCCTGGCAACTGGGATATATCCCTCCCCCACCTCAAAATGGACTGGTCACTGGAGTGACCAGCCTTCTGGCCAGCCTTCCTCTCCTGAGGGTCCATTTTCCTGTGATGGGATGGGGGGGGGGCTACAGCCTGTATGTTATGAAAGTGTGGCTCTGAGTGAAGCCTGGCAGACAGTGAGAACTGAGTAAATCACCACTGCCGTTTCTGCCAGTCATTGCTTATCTGTCCCCCATGGCTGTCTTCATGTCATTTTTTCTAACACGTCCCCCTCCAGGTGGGCCCTGGCATCATCATTTCAGCGGTGATGGCGCCGTAAAGGCTCATCAATCAGTATGGGTGATGAGAAGGTGTCCGCAGGAATAGGAGAGCCCACGGGGTAGGAGAGGCCATTGGGGACACAACTTTCAGTTGGTGTCCTTGAGTTGATGACAGGTTGGGGGGGAGGGGGCAGTCGCTGTTCCCTGACTGTATCAGGCCCACTGGGGATTCCCCCTCTGGAGAGCAGGAAAGTGGGGCCCCTACCTTGTACCTCACACTAAAGTAAACTCCAGGTAGATAAGACATTTACGTAATGTATGTTGATTTCCTTCCTATTATAAAACACTGGTAAAGTCAGACATGCCAGGCATTGTGATTGCACACATTTAAAAAGTGTGTGTGTGTGTGTGTCCGTGCTACTTGCATCTGGCTTTATGTGGCTTGAATAATAAGCACTGTTAATTACTGAGCCATCTCCCCAAACCCCCATCCACCATTTTTTTGTTACAGTCTCTCATTGGCCTGGAGTTTACCCACTGGGTGAGACTGGCTGGCAGTGACCCCATGGATCCTTTGGTCTCTGCCTTCTCACAGCACATGCCACCACACCTGGCATTGCCTCGGATCATGAATCAGAAAGGGGGCTGAAGAGATGGCTTAGTGGTTAAGGTGTTTGCCTGCAAAGCAGAAGGACCCGGGTTTGGTTCCCCAGTTCCCATGTAAAGCCAGATGCACAAAGTGGCACATGTATCTGGAGTTGTTTGCAGTGGCTGGAGGCCCTGGCATGTCCATTCTCTGTCTCTGTCTGCCTCTTTCTCTCTTTCAAATAAATAAATAAAATATTTAAAAAAAAAAAGAATCAAAAAGACCTGGGGAGGTGGCTCAGTGGATAAAGTGCTTGATGCACAATCGTGAGTACCTGAGTTCAGTTCCCCAGAACCCACTTAAAAATAAAATCCAGGTGCTATAGCAGGCTTCTGTGATCCTCGTGCACTTAATAGTGGGAATATTTCCTGGAAGCTTGTAAGCCAGTTAGCCTGGTGAATACAGCAGTGAATAATAAGAGACCCTTGCCTCAAACAAGGACCAAACTGAGGACCAACTGAGGTTGTCCTTTGACCTCCACACACATTCGTGTGCACCCGTACTCACACACAGAAACACATGCATAGCGCGCGCGCGCACGCACACACACACACACACACACACACACACACACACACACACACACACACTAAAAATGAGGAGGAGGAGGAGAAAAACCAGGTAGCTCCATGTTAACTGATATGGAACAATAACCAAAGCCCAATGTTGTGAAAAACTGCACTGAGACAGTCAGTAAGTGTGATGTGTCTCATGTGTGTGCCACGTTGAACTTAGGAGAGGCTAGATACTTGTCATCAAAAGTGCTTCAGATCTCCAATTTTGGAGTATCTTAATAATTATATTAAGCTTTTTTTTCTTTTGGTTTTTCAAGGTAGGGTCTCACTCTAGTCCAGGCTGACCTGGAATTCACTATGTAGTCTCAGGGTGGCCTTAAACTCACAGGGATCCTCCTACCTCTGCCTCTCGAGTGCTGGGATTAAAGGCGTGCACCACCACGCCTGGCTTATATTAAGCTTTCTTGGAGCTAGGTGTGGCGATGTATATCTGCAATCTCAACACTCGGGAAGCTGAGACAGGAGAATTGTGTTTGAGACCAGCCTGCTATACAGAGTGAAACCTCAAAAAATCAAAATAATAATAATAATAATAATAATAATAATAATAATAATAATATTTCTTGGAGATGGAAACCAAGCCTAAACATAAATTTTTGCATATGTATAACATATGTATGTTTGCGTGTGTATGACGCAGGTATGTGCAGGTGCATGTTGTCGTGTGTGTGTGTGTGTGTGTGTGTGTGTGTGTGTGTGTGCGCACATGCGTGCTTGTTGAGGTCAAAGGTTGGTAGCTGTCTTCCTCAATTGATTTCTCTTTATTGTATGGCAACAGAATCCATGATCCCAGAGTTCACCAATTCAGCTAGTCCACTAGCCAGTTGGCCCCTAGGTTGCCCGTCTCTCTCAGTGCTTTAACCACTGAGCCATACTCTCCACCCCCTGCCCTGTGTTTACAGATCTGTGTGTGAGGTGGCCTACACTCCAGGGTCGTGGTCTGGCTGGCCTGAGAGTCTTCTGCTTCAAGGTCCTGAAGAGTACCTGGTCTCTGGCCACCTTGATTGGCCCTCATCCTCTGGCCATGCTGGGGCTCCTCTGTCGCTCAGGAACTGGTCCCTCCCTTCCACTACCCACAGGCCCCCTGGCTGGTCTCAGAGAAAGAGCAGATGGATCTGCTTCTGCCATGACACACAACCCCTGTGCTCCTTGTGTCCCCAGCTCTGCTGAGTCAAGGCCTTTCTTGTCTCTGGTTTCAGTATTGTCCCACCTGGATGCAGCTGGGACAAAGCACCAACTTTACACTGGAGGCCCATCTTTGTATAATGAGAACGGTTTTGAGAACCTGGCTGGCCATGTTGCTGTGTGTAAGACCATCGTAGCTGGGACTGGTGGGTCATGCTTATAATCCCAGCTACATGGGAGGCTGAGGGACAGGGATTCCAGTTCAAGGCCTGCTTGGGAAACATAAGAAGACTCTATCTAAAAAGAAAGAAATTAAGTTAAACCTGACATAGTGGCACACACACCTTTAATCCCAGGACTTTGAAGGCAAAGGTAGGAGGATCGTGGTGAGTTGCAGGCCAGCCTGAGACTACATAGTGAATTCCAGATCAGCCTTGGCTAAAGTGAGACCCTACCTCAAAAAAAATTTAATTTAATTTAAAAAGAACCCCATTGTGACTTGTGGCTGATGAGGTGATGGAGTGGTGGGACAGGCCCCAGTGAGCTGAGGACATTTGAGAACGTCACAGAGTATGTCAGGGTGGATCCTCACGGACCACTGCTTACTGCCCCCTGGTAGGCATGTGGCAAGAGACCTCCCCACACCAGTTCCCTTGTGTGAATATGGTGGCACAGTTGGCACCTGAGGAAGCATGTTTGTCTGTGGGCTGAGACCTGAGCCTGGGAATGGGTACCTGGCTATGAAATCAGCCTGGAACCTGAACCTCCAGGATGGTTCTTGTAATGGCAGGGGGGGGGGATTAGAACTTAGATAATACCCAGAAAATTCCAAGGCACCTCAGAACTTAAGGAGTACCTGAATTCTTGTCTATAAAGTTAAAGAATTAAAATTATAGACCACCAGAGGAAAAGGTATAGTGGGAGGCTTTATTTAAAAAAGAATGGGGGTTCCGGTTCAAGATGGCTGACCAGCAGACAGGCCATGTCTCTTGTGGAACAAGAGTCAGGGTTTTCAGCAGGGTTCCAGGTCATGGACGTCAGCTGTGGCCATGCTCTGAGCTCCAGACACCTTCTGGCACAGGATCCTCACGACTAGAAGATGCCAACGAGGACCAGCGCTCACAGGAGGCAGATAAAGCGAGAGAGCTGGGGTCCATCTAATCCTACCATCCGACCATAGGCAGATAACTGAGATCCTGGCAAGAGATGAGCCACCACAGTCATATCGTGGAAGATCCATATGGAACCCCGCAGAGAATGATGGGATGAACAAGGGACCCACAGCCACAGCTATCCAATCAACACAGGATAAGCCAGTGAGACAGAAACCAACAATTTTCGACACAAAGACCCCTAAGCTCACAACATTAAAGCAGCCTTAATACTCACCCACCATGACTCAGGGAACTGAGTGGAAGAGGGGGCGGAAAGATTGTGAGAGCCGTGGTGGGGGAGACGATCCAGAGGCATGGCACCCCTCAGTAACAACACACTTGGGTCAGGAGAACCCAGCTGAATACTAGGCTATCCATGGTCCCCTGCCACAAGGACTGATCCAGAGGCCCACGGAGGAGGATATCCAGCTGATTGGGGATGTGGAGGGGGGCATTGGGGAATTGGGGATAACAACTCATTGTTGCCCACTAAATAATGTAATTCATTATGGACAATCTATATATGAGAGAATGGGAAGTTACAGAGATCTCCAGCCACCAGTGTGGAGAGAACATATGGGAGAGGTTTTAGCAAAATCTATGCTGTTTAGCCAAGCAATCAGAAGAAGGAAAGATAACAGAGGGCTCCCATCATGAGGAAGAAGGTTCGTGTGGGAAGATCTTGAGCCCCACCCCCCTCCCCACAGCCTAATGGCTGGGGTGAAGGAAGACCTTACTTTCCTAAGGACTGGAGATTTAGAAGGCCTCCTTCTAGGAAGCCATGTGGAGGGAAGAAAGACTGGACTTTGTTTCAGTGACTTTTTAAAACCTCGGAATGGTTAAGTCAGAGAGACAGCTGGTTGGTCCAAACCTGACCAATCAGTTTTAGCACCTAGGTTTGAACTCTAGTTAGAGACACCTCCCACTCAAGGGGAGGGGGGCCTATGGGACTTTCACATTGTTAACTGTCACAGTGTCAAGCAGGGGGCTGTGATGTAGGAACCACTGAGCTATCCCCATGCTTGGCAGAAGCCAAGAGGCAGTCTGCCACCTATGGTCACTGGCGCTGGTCATCGTAAGCGTAAGGTCTGGCCTGTGAGTCAGCTGCCCTGACCTCCAGGGATGGACCTTCCATGCATCTGTGTGGGGGTGCAGCCTGCACGCTCTTTGCTTGGGTGTGATCCCTCCCCAGCAGCCTCCCTGGAGGAGGCAGGGCGTGCTACCTTGGCAACGGCAGCCCCTGGAGAGAATCTTGCTCTGGGGCTGGGCTGTTTCCAGGTTCTAGGGAAGTCTTTGGGAGCCTGGCTTCCCTGGAGGGAGGGAAGGAGGGAAGGGAGAAGGGAGGGAAGGGAGAAAGGAGGCCCTCTTCATTGCCTTGGGTTTAGTGTGAGCATCCTTGAGCCACCAGATTAGCGAGGCTGTGTGTGTGTGTGTGTGTGTGTGTGTGCACACGTGCACACACGCGCACGTTTGTGTGTGTCTCCACTGTGATCAGTGGCTTCAGGTGCAGTGGGTGTTTGTGGCAGCCTCATGCACTATTGGCTACCCAGAACAGCCATGGTGCAGTATGACCAACTGGGGTCTTGAGCTGCAGGGGTCATTCTGTCATCACACTGGAGACAAAGTCCAAGGTCAAGGTGTCAGCAGGACTGGGTTCCATGAAAGGCTGTGAGGCCTCTGTCCCCCTCACACACACGCCAGCCAGCCCTGTCTCTTCAGTGTCCTTCTTTTGCACGTCCGCCTCTTGGTCCAGGTTTCCCCTTCGGGCCAGTTATGTTGGATTAGCCCTAGTCCTGGTGCCCCCCCTCCCTGAACAAGGTCACAGCCACAGGTACCCAGGGCAGAACTGCGATGTCTACTGGGACACACAGCCCAACCTGTCACACACAGATGACCTTGGTAGAGCTTGAAGGTCTTCCTAGAAGCGCAAAAAAACCCCATATTTAAAGTCAAGTAGAAGCCGGGGGTGGTGGCACACACCTGCCACCCCAGCATTTCAGAGGCTGAGGTGAAGGTTATGAGTTCAAGGTTAACCTGGGCTGCAGAGAGACACCCTGCTTAAAAACACCAAAGGAGGGGCTGGAGAGATGATGGCTCAGTGGTTAAAGGCACTTGCTTGCAAAGCCTGACAGCGTGGGTTCAGTTCCCCAGTACCCACACAAAGCCAGCTGCATATGTCTGGAGTTCTTGCAGCAGCAAGAGGCATTGGCATACCCATTCTCTCTCTCCCTCCCTCTCTCTCTCCCCTTGCAAATAAATAAAAACATTTTTGAAAAGCACCAAAGGAGAGGTCAAGAAGCAAGCAAGTCTTGCCTCTTTGTGGCAGCAGTGGGGCCTGCTTTGTAGGAGTTGGGGGGGGTACAAGTTGGAAGCGTCAGCCCCTGCTTACTCTGGGAGTGTGACTGAGCCATGGCTCTGGGGCTCTGGCATTGTTGTGGCATCCTCCTGTTGGCTGAGTCATCTGTATGTCTGTAAAGTGTTCTGGCTCCATAGACTGCCTGGCCCTGGCCCTGATCTCTGCTGGCCTCAAGGGACATGTCTACCTGGACAGGTGTGGACAGGGGCTAGGCATGGGATAGACGGGGCACCTCCTGGGACATCTGAAAGGCTGTGAGAGGCTCTGTCCATCCTCCAGGGGAGGCCTCTGATGGCCCAGATATGTCCTCCACCTGCCAGGGCCCTTTCCTGGGTCTTCAAGTGAGTGGTCCAACTCTGGCTTGGAGTTTTCTCCTCTACAAAACGGTGGTGGGAGGTGTTCCTGACTCCTCGGAGGTGTGAGGGATGCAGGTGTAGGGCCTGGGAGAGCAGCAGGCCTTAGGGGGTGCTTGGAAGTGTCCCCACAGCTCTTGGTCAGAAGATTAAAGCAGGGTAGCCATGAGCCACCAAGCACACTGCCATGGAGAAAGTCATAGTGTCATAGAGTCATAGTCTTCACGATGGCACCAAAGTCGAAGTTTCATCTTGTTCCATATCTCAGTACACTTCCTGGGAACTGGGGGAGACATGTCACTCCTGGCCAGAAGTGAGCTCCACGTTTCATGTTTCATAGTGCACAGAGGAGGTTGGGCATTGTGGTTCACAGCTATCATCCCATCACTTGGCAGGCTGATGCAGAAGGATTGCTACCAGTTTGAGCTAGAATGAGACCCTGCCCCCCCCCAAAAAAAAAATCCAGGGGCTGGGAAGATTGCTAAGTGAAGTGCTTGCCACCCCAACACAAGGACCTGAGTTCCCGGTAATAGCCGAGGGGGTGACATGCACCTGCAATCCTAGTCCTGAGATGGGGAAGATGGGGGTCCTTGGAGCTCACCGCCTAGTTTGTCTAGAGTAACTCGTGACCTCTAGGCTCAGAAAGAGACTCTCTCAAAAATTATGGCCACTGGCGTGTTACATTTAAGGTAGCACGCGCCTTTTTAAAAAAATATTTTTATTTATTTACAAGCAGGGAGAGAGAGACAGAGAGAGAATGGGTGCACCAGGACCTCCAGCTGTTACAAAGGTTTTATGCCCTCCCCCTAGGGCCCCTAACGCCCACCTAGACTGATGCCCAACAGAACACCTTCATCACTCAGCACTGTCCCTTGTCTCTGGATGCAGTTTTTGTCTGAAATATGTTTCCTTTCGGTGGCAACTGTTCCTTTAGTGACTATGGGGATGGTTGATTCTGTCCCTGTCTTTGGATGGTTTCCTTCCTGGTGGCTGTAACTGTGGCAGTCTGATCATTCAAATGCCTCATGGCTGTACATAATGGGCACACCTTCCAAAGGTCCCCTTGGGGAAGGATGGGGGCTTCATTGAGGACACAAGCTTTGGATTACAGGGCCTCCCTCAGAGTAGCTCTCCTTGACTCTTTTCTGCCCTCATCTTCCTTTGCTTTTATATTTTCTTTCTCTTTTTTAAAAAATATTTTATTTATTCATTTTCAAGCAGAGAGATACAGAGAGAGAGGGGGGAGACAGAGAGAGAGCACACCAGGGCCACCACCTTGTGGGTCTGGCCTATGTGGGTCCTGGGGAATTGAACCCAGGGCCTTAGGCACTGGAGGCAAATGCCTTAACCGCTGAGCCATCTCTCCAGCCCCTTTTCTTTCTCGTTTCACCTTCCTTTTCTTCTTTCTCTCCTCTTTATTTTCTTCTGGTCTTCTCCCCTCTTTTCTCCTCCATTCCTCCTCTTTCCTTTGCTCCTCTCCTTTTCTTTGTTCTTTTTTGTTTATTTTAAAAATATTTTTATTTATTCATTTGCAAGCAAGGAGAGTTAGAAGAGAAACAGAGAGAGAATGAACGCACCAGGGCCTTTAGCCACTGCAAACGAACTCCAGATGCACGCACCACTTTGTGCGTCTGGCTTTATGTGGGTATTGGGGAATTGAACTCAGGTTGTTAGGCTTTGTAGGCAAGTGCCCTAACTGTTGAGCCATCTCTCCAGCCCTTGTCGTTTGTTTTTTGAGGTAGGGTCTTGCTCTAGCCCAGGCTGACCTGGAATTCACACTGTAGTCCTAGGCTGCCCTGGAACTCACGGCAATCCTCCTGCCTCTGCCTCCTGAATGCTGGGATTAAAGACCTGCTCCACAAAGCCCAATTTCTTTGTCCTTTTTGAGACTGAGCCTCATCCTGTAGTGCAGTGGTCCTCCTGCCTCAGCCTCCCTGGTCTGCAGGTGTGCATCACCTGGCCTGGCTCTGCACCACCTGCAGGCTGCCTCTCTATCCCCTGGGGTCCTCTGTTCTTGCACCAGCCCCTGAGCCCCCTGCAGATAGTCCCTCCTACTCCACCTATAGGGTGACTGGCCCTGTTTGGCTTTTTCCATTGACAAACTGTGTCTCTTGACTTCTGTTACTTAGGACAGGTTCCTAAGCACAGCTCTCTCCTGCCGTGGGTGATGGAGATCAGCCATCACTCAGCTCCACCATGACTTTCAGCCGCTCCCTCCTCTCTGGGTGCCCAAGCCAATAGTGAGAGCCTGCTAGGCAAGGATGGGACCCATGTGCAGGACCTAGATGCAGGGAGTTATCAGTGCAACCTTACAAAGTGGCCCAGGGATGCCAGGTTCAGGAGGGCTCCTCGTAGCCTGAGGGTGTCTCTCACCCATGACACTGAAGCCTGACACCCCCACACACAGTTGTCAAGACCCTCTTCAGAGATAACTCCTCTTTGGAAAACTCAGGCTGAGTCCCGAAAGTCTTATTTAAAATGAACCTTTGCAGAGGGTTGGGGAGTTTTCTATATTTGATGCTCTTGTCTTGATTTATTTTATTTTGGGATTGGCACTGTGTATTCTTTTTATATACGTGTGAACATATATATGTAAATACATGCACGCTGCTGGTGAATTAATGGTATTTTTACTAAGCAAAGATGTAAGAAACAATTGTAGCCCCTCCAAGGGTGTTTCCTGGCACCCTGATGCCACACGCGTGTGGGGGCTTCCCAGCAGGTCTGATGGGGTAATGCCTCGTTCTTTCCAGGGTAGCGACCAAGATGCTTATGAAAAATCTCCCGCCATGGGGAGAGTCAGATCTCTGGTGGTCCTGGAAGGTGTTTCCAGGACAGAGTTGACCTCAGACTATGGGGTCTTGAGTGAAAAGACCCGGCTGTGCCCCACTCCCCAACTGTGGATGACAGATAGTACCTAGCTTTGGGTGGAGTGGGCTTTCGGAAGGAACTCCCAGCACGTGCCCTTTAGCTGGGGCCTATGAGATTAGATGAGGGTCCTCCCCGGAGTCACCCTGCCCACCCAGGCAGCTGCAGGCTCAGGACATAAATACAAACATGGCTGCAGAAGCCCCTCTCAGCAGAGGTAAGTAGAGCTGAGCCTCACATCTGGCAGGGACAGAGGGACCCAAAGGAGGTTCACACCCATGCCATTAGGACACATGCCTGCACCACACTTCAGAGACACACTCTTATCACCTGACCTTAGGGATCTAAGCTGGAGCCTCATAGGGCAACACATCCCAGAAAACACAACACCCCACCTACCTCCCTGCCCAGCCTGGTGACAACCTTGGCACTCCCCCTCCACAACCACGCATGGCTCCCATACTGCAGCAGCCTGATAGCTCTCTTCCTAGCTCATCTGTCCAGATGTGCCACCTCTGTGGGGTCAGGTTTGTGCCACCCAGCTCTGTGGGGTGATCTGGTCTCTTCTTGGGCGCAGAGTCCCAGTTGAGTTCAACATTTATCGTCATTTGTCACAATGACCATTAGGAATACTGGGCCCTGCTTCAGCGAGCAGCAGAGAAAGTTCCGTCTGTTGTTCTTTTAAGGGAAGATGACCTTCAACTCTACCATCCAGTCAGCCCCGGAGCTCCAGCACCATTGGCTGTTTTCTCAACACTTGGTACAGTGGTTTGAATGTAGTAATGTAAAAGTGCATGGCCTCTTAGATTCAGGTGTGTCATTAAAATTGAGTTTGGGGCTGGAGAGATGGTTCCCTGGTTAAGGCGCTCGCCTGCAAAACCTAACGATGGGAGTTTGATTCCCCAGTTCCCACCTAAAGCCAGATGCACAAAGTGGCGCATGCATCTGGAGTTCATTTGCAGTGGCTGGAGGCCCAGGTGTGCCCATTCTCTCTGTCTCTCTCTGTCTCTCTGTCTCTCTCTCTCCTTGCAAATAAATAATAATTTTTTAAAACTTGAGTATGTAGGGCTGGAGAGATGGCTCAGCAGTTAAGGCACTCGCCTCCATTGCCTAAAGTCCTGGGTTCAATTCCCCAGTACCCACATAAATCAGACCCACAAGGTGGTGGCCCTGGTGCGCTCTCTCTCTCTCTCTCTCTCTCTCTCTCTCTCTCTCCTTGAAAATGAATAAATAAAATTTAGTATGTAGCACACGCCTTTAATCCCAGCCCTTGGGAGTCAGAGGTAGGAGGATCGCCATTAGTTCAAGGCCACCCTGAGACTACTTAGTGAATTCCAGGTCAGCCTGGGCTAGAGCGAGACCCTACCTCGAAAAACCAAAAAAAAATTTGAGTTTGTAACTTCTCCTCTAGCTGGCAGATTTCTGCTGGGGGAGGAGTATCACTGGGGCTGGGTCCTAGAGTCCAGCCCTAAGGGATGTTTGGGGCGGATCTGAATCCCAGCCCTGCTAAGTATGTTCAGAGCAGTTTGAGCTCTGGCTGTTTTGTTTGCTGCTAGTGGTATGTGATGGCTGCACTCTTGCATCTATGAAAGTGAGTAGCTTCTTGCACGGTCGAAGGAGTTTCCCTTGGATCTGTAAGCTGAAATAAACTCCATAATTCCTCCCATAAACCGTCCGGTTGGATAGTTGTCTCAGCAACGTGGTGCTCTCTCTATGCCCATATCCCCAGCCCCATGGACGAAGGTGGCCAGAGGTGATCGTTGACAGCCTCTGGACAAGAGCTGTGGGGACACTCCATCTGGGAAGCTTTGAGGCTCATTTACTGGCCCAATACCCCAGTGTGGTGGGAAATTTTCAGATCAGGACCCAGAGGCTGCAGGTGATGGGTCCTCAGGTGTGCTCTGCTGGGGCTGGGAAGGGGTCCTGCAGAGAATGTTGAATGTTTTCTGGGGTCACATGGACCCTCACAAAGGTCACATTCAGAGCTGTTCTGGGCATCCTGCCGTGCTCATGTCTGTCAGGGTCACTCATGGGATTAGGGGGGGCGGGGGGGGGGCGGGGAGATGAGCTGTAGAGGAGGAGGTCCTAGCTAGGGAGAGCAGAGACCACCCCCGGTAGTCCCCAGGTTGGTCCTGCAGTGATGATTCATCAACTAATTTATTATCAGTAATAAATCAGATATTGATCCGCACTGTTACCGAAGGGCCTCGGACTTCCCTGCCTGCCGTATTGCAATGGCAAGTATCAATGAGATCCTCAAAGGAAATTTCTAGAATGTGTGATTTTCATCTTATACTCCATGGGACCTGAAGTCACAGGTGTGTTGAGACTTGGTTACCTTTTTCTGCTTCCCGGAATGAAATGATGTGGATTTTATAGCTTGTGGGTTTTACTTGTAGGGGAAGCTCAAGCAGCATGGGCTGGCTGGTGATCAATGCCACATCCACTCCCGGGTCCGGAGCACCTGCTTGGGCTCCTTCTGCACACTATAGGATGTGTGTTGTTAAGAACTCATGCTGGGCTGGAGAAATGGTTCAGCAGTTAAGGCACTTGCTTCCAGTGCCTAAGGCTCCTGGTTTAATTCCCCAGGACCCACATAAGCCAGACCCACAAGGTGGTGACCCTGGTTCTCTCTCTCTCTCTCTCTCTCTCTCTCTCTC